>CAXARO010000715.1:0-56000 GCA_963971305.1 Arcuatula senhousia
AGTTGAAATTTGGCGAAACGGCGGAAGAAAGAAAATAATAATAATAATAATCAGAAGAAATACAATAAGGTCTTCCCTTGGAAAGGGAAAGACCTTAAAAAAGAGGGCAGATGGGACTTTTTCTGGGTTTTTATGGTTGATATCATCTAATTATGGTCAAATAAGGTGTATTTACCCAAAAATAACATTTTTTGGTCAAAAATGGCAAATTTCCAAATTTTCAAAAAAAGGGGGCGTGGCATGTCAACTTCCTTATTTCTGACTTTGGAATAGTTTTAATCATTGAAACAGGTTGGAATAGTAAAAGTAAGTTGATTTGACCTTGAAAAATGTTTCAAGGTCATATAATGGCTAAGTATAGTGATACGGTCTAATTTTCACTAAAATCTATGTCGCGACACCATTTTTTCATATTTTTCCAAAATTTTTTTTGGGTTCAATTAAGAAGACATAATCACATCATATAATGGAAAAAAAAATTCCAAAAGGGTTACATTTTATTTGAGCTATTTCGCAATGAAAAAAGACTCATTTTTTGAAAATTTACAAATGATGACCTTGACCTTTGACCTTGACCTCATTTTGGTCCTTAGGGGTCACTGACCTGGTATACCAAGTTTCATTGAAATATCTTAAGAAATGTTGATTTTAGTATTTTAATACTAAAAAAGTCAAAGTTTAAAGGGGAATAACTCCTGTATTGGTAAATATACCAATATGAAAATTGACCCTGCACAAGTTCAAGAGTTACTCTTCTGAATGCAAAAGGAATAAAGTTGGTACCTATTATGGTTTAGGAGGAGAAGATTCCACAAACTTTATAGCTAAAAGGGGCATAACTCTTATACGTAAAATGGTACGGTACCCAAGTGTTTTTTCTGAAACGACAAACATAGACCGATAAAGTATACCAAGTATCTTTGCGACATGTCGCGTACTTCTCAAAGTTGAAATTTGGCGAAACGGCGGAAGAAAGAAAATAATAATAATAATAATCAGAAGAAATACAATAAGGTCTTCCCTTGGAAAGGGAAAGACCTTAAAAAAGAGGGCAGATGGGACTTTTTCTGGGTTTTTATGGTTGATATCATCTAATTATGGTCAAATAAGGTGTATTTACCCAAAAATAACATTTTTTGGTCAAAAATGGCAAATTTCCAAATTTTCAAAAAAAGGGGGCGTGGCATGTCAACTTCCTTATTTCTGACTTTGGAATAGTTTTAATCATTGAAACAGGTTGGAATAGTAAAAGTAAGTTGATTTGACCTTGAAAAATGTTTCAAGGTCATATAATGGCTAAGTATAGTGATACGGTCTAATTTTCACTAAAATCTATGTCGCGACACCATTTTTTCATATTTTTCCAAAATTTTTTTTGGGTTCAATTAAGAAGACATAATCACATCATATAATGGAAAAAAAAATTCCAAAAGGGTTACATTTTATTTGAGCTATTTCGCAATGAAAAAAGACTCATTTTTTGAAAATTTACAAATGATGACCTTGACCTTTGACCTTGACCTCATTTTGGTCCTTAGGGGTCACTGACCTGGTATACCAAGTTTCATTGAAATATCTTAAGAAATGTTGATTTTAGTATTTTAATACTAAAAAAGTCAAAGTTTAAAGGGGAATAACTCCTGTATTGGTAAATATACCAATATGAAAATTGACCCTGCACAAGTTCAAGAGTTACTCTTCTGAATGCAAAAGGAATAAAGTTGGTACCTATTATGGTTTAGGAGGAGAAGATTCCACAAACTTTATAGCTAAAAGGGGCATAACTCTTATACGTAAAATGGTACGGTACCCAAGTGTTTTTTCTGAAACGACAAACATAGACCGATAAAGTATACCAAGTATCTTTGCGACATGTCGCGTACTTCTCAAAGTTGAAATTTGGCGAAACGGCGGAAGAAAGAAAATAATAATAATAATAATCAGAAGAAATACAATAAGGTCTTCCCTTGGAAAGGGAAAGACCTTAAAAAAGAGGGCAGATGGGACTTTTTCTGGGTTTTTATGGTTGATATCATCTAATTATGGTCAAATAAGGTGTATTTACCCAAAAATAACATTTTTTGGTCAAAAATGGCAAATTTCCAAATTTTCAAAAAAAGGGGGCGTGGCATGTCAACTTCCTTATTTCTGACTTTGGAATAGTTTTAATCATTGAAACAGGTTGGAATAGTAAAAGTAAGTTGATTTGACCTTGAAAAATGTTTCAAGGTCATATAATGGCTAAGTATAGTGATACGGTCTAATTTTCACTAAAATCTATGTCGCGACACCATTTTTTCATATTTTTCCAAAATTTTTTTTGGGTTCAATTAAGAAGACATAATCACATCATATAATGGAAAAAAAAATTCCAAAAGGGTTACATTTTATTTGAGCTATTTCGCAATGAAAAAAGACTCATTTTTTGAAAATTTACAAATGATGACCTTGACCTTTGACCTTGACCTCATTTTGGTCCTTAGGGGTCACTGACCTGGTATACCAAGTTTCATTGAAATATCTTAAGAAATGTTGATTTTAGTATTTTAATACTAAAAAAGTCAAAGTTTAAAGGGGAATAACTCCTGTATTGGTAAATATACCAATATGAAAATTGACCCTGCACAAGTTCAAGAGTTACTCTTCTGAATGCAAAAGGAATAAAGTTGGTACCTATTATGGTTTAGGAGGAGAAGATTCCACAAACTTTATAGCTAAAAGGGGCATAACTCTTATACGTAAAATGGTACGGTACCCAAGTGTTTTTTCTGAAACGACAAACATAGACCGATAAAGTATACCAAGTATCTTTGCGACATGTCGCGTACTTCTCAAAGTTGAAATTTGGCGAAACGGCGGAAGAAAGAAAATAATAATAATAATAATCAGAAGAAATACAATAAGGTCTTCCCTTGGAAAGGGAAAGACCTTAAAAAAGAGGGCAGATGGGACTTTTTCTGGGTTTTTATGGTTGATATCATCTAATTATGGTCAAATAAGGTGTATTTACCCAAAAATAACATTTTTTGGTCAAAAATGGCAAATTTCCAAATTTTCAAAAAAAGGGGGCGTGGCATGTCAACTTCCTTATTTCTGACTTTGGAATAGTTTTAATCATTGAAACAGGTTGGAATAGTAAAAGTAAGTTGATTTGACCTTGAAAAATGTTTCAAGGTCATATAATGGCTAAGTATAGTGATACGGTCTAATTTTCACTAAAATCTATGTCGCGACACCATTTTTTCATATTTTTCCAAAATTTTTTTTGGGTTCAATTAAGAAGACATAATCACATCATATAATGGAAAAAAAAATTCAAAAGGGTTACATTTTATTTGAGCTATTTCGCAATGAAAAAAGACTCATTTTTTGAAAATTTACAAATGATGACCTTGACCTTTGACCTTGACCTCATTTTGGTCCTTAGGGGTCACTGACCTGGTATACCAAGTTTCATTGAAATATCTTAAGAAATGTTGATTTTAGTATTTTAATACTAAAAAAGTCAAAGTTTAAAGGGGAATAACTCCTGTATTGGTAAATATACCAATATGAAAATTGACCCTGCACAAGTTCAAGAGTTACTCTTCTGAATGCAAAAGGAATAAAGTTGGTACCTATTATGGTTTAGGAGGAGAAGATTCCACAAACTTTATAGCTAAAAGGGGCATAACTCTTATACGTAAAATGGTACGGTACCCAAGTGTTTTTTCTGAAACGACAAACATAGACCGATAAAGTATACCAAGTATCTTTGCGACATGTCGCGTACTTCTCAAAGTTGAAATTTGGCGAAACGGCGGAAGAAAGAAAATAATAATAATAATAATCAGAAGAAATACAATAAGGTCTTCCCTTGGAAAGGGAAAGACCTTAAAAAAGAGGGCAGATGGGACTTTTTCTGGGTTTTTATGGTTGATATCATCTAATTATGGTCAAATAAGGTGTATTTACCCAAAAATAACATTTTTTGGTCAAAAATGGCAAATTTCCAAATTTTCAAAAAAAGGGGGCGTGGCATGTCAACTTCCTTATTTCTGACTTTGGAATAGTTTTAATCATTGAAACAGGTTGGAATAGTAAAAGTAAGTTGATTTGACCTTGAAAAATGTTTCAAGGTCATATAATGGCTAAGTATAGTGATACGGTCTAATTTTCACTAAAATCTATGTCGCGACACCATTTTTTCATATTTTTCCAAAATTTTTTTTGGGTTCAATTAAGAAGACATAATCACATCATATAATGGAAAAAAAAATTCAAAAGGGTTACATTTTATTTGAGCTATTTCGCAATGAAAAAAGACTCATTTTTTGAAAATTTACAAATGATGACCTTGACCTTTGACCTTGACCTCATTTTGGTCCTTAGGGGTCACTGACCTGGTATACCAAGTTTCATTGAAATATCTTAAGAAATGTTGATTTTAGTATTTTAATACTAAAAAAGTCAAAGTTTAAAGGGGAATAACTCCTGTATTGGTAAATATACCAATATGAAAATTGACCCTGCACAAGTTCAAGAGTTACTCTTCTGAATGCAAAAGGAATAAAGTTGGTACCTATTATGGTTTAGGAGGAGAAGATTCCACAAACTTTATAGCTAAAAGGGGCATAACTCTTATACGTAAAATGGTACGGTACCCAAGTGTTTTTTCTGAAACGACAAACATAGACCGATAAAGTATACCAAGTATCTTTGCGACATGTCGCGTACTTCTCAAAGTTGAAATTTGGCGAAACGGCGGAAGAAAGAAAATAATAATAATAATAATCAGAAGAAATACAATAAGGTCTTCCCTTGGAAAGGGAAAGACCTTAAAAAAGAGGGCAGATGGGACTTTTTCTGGGTTTTTATGGTTGATATCATCTAATTATGGTCAAATAAGGTGTATTTACCCAAAAATAACATTTTTTGGTCAAAAATGGCAAATTTCCAAATTTTCAAAAAAAGGGGGCGTGGCATGTCAACTTCCTTATTTCTGACTTTGGAATAGTTTTAATCATTGAAACAGGTTGGAATAGTAAAAGTAAGTTGATTTGACCTTGAAAAATGTTTCAAGGTCATATAATGGCTAAGTATAGTGATACGGTCTAATTTTCACTAAAATCTATGTCGCGACACCATTTTTTCATATTTTTCCAAAATTTTTTTTGGGTTCAATTAAGAAGACATAATCACATCATATAATGGAAAAAAAAATTCAAAAGGGTTACATTTTATTTGAGCTATTTCGCAATGAAAAAAGACTCATTTTTTGAAAATTTACAAATGATGACCTTGACCTTTGACCTTGACCTCATTTTGGTCCTTAGGGGTCACTGACCTGGTATACCAAGTTTCATTGAAATATCTTAAGAAATGTTGATTTTAGTATTTTAATACTAAAAAAGTCAAAGTTTAAAGGGGAATAACTCCTGTATTGGTAAATATACCAATATGAAAATTGACCCTGCACAAGTTCAAGAGTTACTCTTCTGAATGCAAAAGGAATAAAGTTGGTACCTATTATGGTTTAGGAGGAGAAGATTCCACAAACTTTATAGCTAAAAGGGGCATAACTCTTATACGTAAAATGGTACGGTACCCAAGTGTTTTTTCTGAAACGACAAACATAGACCGATAAAGTATACCAAGTATCTTTGCGACATGTCGCGTACTTCTCAAAGTTGAAATTTGGCGAAACGGCGGAAGAAAGAAAATAATAATAATAATAATCAGAAGAAATACAATAAGGTCTTCCCTTGGAAAGGGAAAGACCTTAAAAAAGAGGGCAGATGGGACTTTTTCTGGGTTTTTATGGTTGATATCATCTAATTATGGTCAAATAAGGTGTATTTACCCAAAAATAACATTTTTTGGTCAAAAATGGCAAATTTCCAAATTTTCAAAAAAAGGGGGCGTGGCATGTCAACTTCCTTATTTCTGACTTTGGAATAGTTTTAATCATTGAAACAGGTTGGAATAGTAAAAGTAAGTTGATTTGACCTTGAAAAATGTTTCAAGGTCATATAATGGCTAAGTATAGTGATACGGTCTAATTTTCACTAAAATCTATGTCGCGACACCATTTTTTCATATTTTTCCAAAATTTTTTTTGGGTTCAATTAAGAAGACATAATCACATCATATAATGGAAAAAAAAATTCAAAAGGGTTACATTTTATTTGAGCTATTTCGCAATGAAAAAAGACTCATTTTTTGAAAATTTACAAATGATGACCTTGACCTTTGACCTTGACCTCATTTTGGTCCTTAGGGGTCACTGACCTGGTATACCAAGTTTCATTGAAATATCTTAAGAAATGTTGATTTTAGTATTTTAATACTAAAAAAGTCAAAGTTTAAAGGGGAATAACTCCTGTATTGGTAAATATACCAATATGAAAATTGACCCTGCACAAGTTCAAGAGTTACTCTTCTGAATGCAAAAGGAATAAAGTTGGTACCTATTATGGTTTAGGAGGAGAAGATTCCACAAACTTTATAGCTAAAAGGGGCATAACTCTTATACGTAAAATGGTACGGTACCCAAGTGTTTTTTCTGAAACGACAAACATAGACCGATAAAGTATACCAAGTATCTTTGCGACATGTCGCGTACTTCTCAAAGTTGAAATTTGGCGAAACGGCGGAAGAAAGAAAATAATAATAATAATAATCAGAAGAAATACAATAAGGTCTTCCCTTGGAAAGGGAAAGACCTTAAAAAAGAGGGCAGATGGGACTTTTTCTGGGTTTTTATGGTTGATATCATCTAATTATGGTCAAATAAGGTGTATTTACCCAAAAATAACATTTTTTGGTCAAAAATGGCAAATTTCCAAATTTTCAAAAAAAGGGGGCGTGGCATGTCAACTTCCTTATTTCTGACTTTGGAATAGTTTTAATCATTGAAACAGGTTGGAATAGTAAAAGTAAGTTGATTTGACCTTGAAAAATGTTTCAAGGTCATATAATGGCTAAGTATAGTGATACGGTCTAATTTTCACTAAAATCTATGTCGCGACACCATTTTTTCATATTTTTCCAAAATTTTTTTTGGGTTCAATTAAGAAGACATAATCACATCATATAATGGAAAAAAAAATTCAAAAGGGTTACATTTTATTTGAGCTATTTCGCAATGAAAAAAGACTCATTTTTTGAAAATTTACAAATGATGACCTTGACCTTTGACCTTGACCTCATTTTGGTCCTTAGGGGTCACTGACCTGGTATACCAAGTTTCATTGAAATATCTTAAGAAATGTTGATTTTAGTATTTTAATACTAAAAAAGTCAAAGTTTAAAGGGGAATAACTCCTGTATTGGTAAATATACCAATATGAAAATTGACCCTGCACAAGTTCAAGAGTTACTCTTCTGAATGCAAAAGGAATAAAGTTGGTACCTATTATGGTTTAGGAGGAGAAGATTCCACAAACTTTATAGCTAAAAGGGGCATAACTCTTTATACGTAAAATGGTACGGTACCCAAGTGTTTTTTCTGAAACGACAAACATAGACCGATAAAGTATACCAAGTATCTTTGCGACATGTCGCGTACTTCTCAAAGTTGAAATTTGGCGAAACGGCGGAAGAAAGAAAATAATAATAATAATAATCAGAAGAAATACAATAAGGTCTTCCCTTGGAAAGGGAAAGACCTTAAAAAAGAGGGCAGATGGGACTTTTTCTGGGTTTTTATGGTTGATATCATCTAATTATGGTCAAATAAGGTGTATTTACCCAAAAATAACATTTTTTGGTCAAAAATGGCAAATTTCCAAATTTTCAAAAAAAGGGGGCGTGGCATGTCAACTTCCTTATTTCTGACTTTGGAATAGTTTTAATCATTGAAACAGGTTGGAATAGTAAAAGTAAGTTGATTTGACCTTGAAAAATGTTTCAAGGTCATATAATGGCTAAGTATAGTGATACGGTCTAATTTTCACTAAAATCTATGTCGCGACACCATTTTTTCATATTTTTCCAAAATTTTTTTTGGGTTCAATTAAGAAGACATAATCACATCATATAATGGAAAAAAAAATTCCAAAAGGGTTACATTTTATTTGAGCTATTTCGCAATGAAAAAAGACTCATTTTTTGAAAATTTACAAATGATGACCTTGACCTTTGACCTTGACCTCATTTTGGTCCTTAGGGGTCACTGACCTGGTATACCAAGTTTCATTGAAATATCTTAAGAAATGTTGATTTTAGTATTTTAATACTAAAAAAGTCAAAGTTTAAAGGGGAATAACTCCTGTATTGGTAAATATACCAATATGAAAATTGACCCTGCACAAGTTCAAGAGTTACTCTTCTGAATGCAAAAGGAATAAAGTTGGTACCTATTATGGTTTAGGAGGAGAAGATTCCACAAACTTTATAGCTAAAAGGGGCATAACTCTTATACGTAAAATGGTACGGTACCCAAGTGTTTTTTCTGAAACGACAAACATAGACCGATAAAGTATACCAAGTATCTTTGCGACATGTCGCGTACTTCTCAAAGTTGAAATTTGGCGAAACGGCGGAAGAAAGAAAATAATAATAATAATAATCAGAAGAAATACAATAAGGTCTTCCCTTGGAAAGGGAAAGACCTTAAAAAAGAGGGCAGATGGGACTTTTTCTGGGTTTTTATGGTTGATATCATCTAATTATGGTCAAATAAGGTGTATTTACCCAAAAATAACATTTTTTGGTCAAAAATGGCAAATTTCCAAATTTTCAAAAAAAGGGGGCGTGGCATGTCAACTTCCTTATTTCTGACTTTGGAATAGTTTTAATCATTGAAACAGGTTGGAATAGTAAAAGTAAGTTGATTTGACCTTGAAAAATGTTTCAAGGTCATATAATGGCTAAGTATAGTGATACGGTCTAATTTTCACTAAAATCTATGTCGCGACACCATTTTTTCATATTTTTCCAAAATTTTTTTTGGGTTCAATTAAGAAGACATAATCACATCATATAATGGAAAAAAAAATTCCAAAAGGGTTACATTTTATTTGAGCTATTTCGCAATGAAAAAAGACTCATTTTTTGAAAATTTACAAATGATGACCTTGACCTTTGACCTTGACCTCATTTTGGTCCTTAGGGGTCACTGACCTGGTATACCAAGTTTCATTGAAATATCTTAAGAAATGTTGATTTTAGTATTTTAATACTAAAAAAGTCAAAGTTTAAAGGGGAATAACTCCTGTATTGGTAAATATACCAATATGAAAATTGACCCTGCACAAGTTCAAGAGTTACTCTTCTGAATGCAAAAGGAATAAAGTTGGTACCTATTATGGTTTAGGAGGAGAAGATTCCACAAACTTTATAGCTAAAAGGGGCATAACTCTTATACGTAAAATGGTACGGTACCCAAGTGTTTTTTCTGAAACGACAAACATAGACCGATAAAGTATACCAAGTATCTTTGCGACATGTCGCGTACTTCTCAAAGTTGAAATTTGGCGAAACGGCGGAAGAAAGAAAATAATAATAATAATAATCAGAAGAAATACAATAAGGTCTTCCCTTGGAAAGGGAAAGACCTTAAAAAAGAGGGCAGATGGGACTTTTTCTGGGTTTTTATGGTTGATATCATCTAATTATGGTCAAATAAGGTGTATTTACCCAAAAATAACATTTTTTGGTCAAAAATGGCAAATTTCCAAATTTTCAAAAAAAGGGGGCGTGGCATGTCAACTTCCTTATTTCTGACTTTGGAATAGTTTTAATCATTGAAACAGGTTGGAATAGTAAAAGTAAGTTGATTTGACCTTGAAAAATGTTTCAAGGTCATATAATGGCTAAGTATAGTGATACGGTCTAATTTTCACTAAAATCTATGTCGCGACACCATTTTTTCATATTTTTCCAAAATTTTTTTTGGGTTCAATTAAGAAGACATAATCACATCATATAATGGAAAAAAAAATTCCAAAAGGGTTACATTTTATTTGAGCTATTTCGCAATGAAAAAAGACTCATTTTTTGAAAATTTACAAATGATGACCTTGACCTTTGACCTTGACCTCATTTTGGTCCTTAGGGGTCACTGACCTGGTATACCAAGTTTCATTGAAATATCTTAAGAAATGTTGATTTTAGTATTTTAATACTAAAAAAGTCAAAGTTTAAAGGGGAATAACTCCTGTATTGGTAAATATACCAATATGAAAATTGACCCTGCACAAGTTCAAGAGTTACTCTTCTGAATGCAAAAGGAATAAAGTTGGTACCTATTATGGTTTAGGAGGAGAAGATTCCACAAACTTTATAGCTAAAAGGGGCATAACTCTTATACGTAAAATGGTACGGTACCCAAGTGTTTTTTCTGAAACGACAAACATAGACCGATAAAGTATACCAAGTATCTTTGCGACATGTCGCGTACTTCTCAAAGTTGAAATTTGGCGAAACGGCGGAAGAAAGAAAATAATAATAATAATAATCAGAAGAAATACAATAAGGTCTTCCCTTGGAAAGGGAAAGACCTTAAAAAAGAGGGCAGATGGGACTTTTTCTGGGTTTTTATGGTTGATATCATCTAATTATGGTCAAATAAGGTGTATTTACCCAAAAATAACATTTTTTGGTCAAAAATGGCAAATTTCCAAATTTTCAAAAAAAGGGGGCGTGGCATGTCAACTTCCTTATTTCTGACTTTGGAATAGTTTTAATCATTGAAACAGGTTGGAATAGTAAAAGTAAGTTGATTTGACCTTGAAAAATGTTTCAAGGTCATATAATGGCTAAGTATAGTGATACGGTCTAATTTTCACTAAAATCTATGTCGCGACACCATTTTTTCATATTTTTCCAAAATTTTTTTTGGGTTCAATTAAGAAGACATAATCACATCATATAATGGAAAATTCAAAAGGGTTACATTTTATTTGAGCTATTTCGCAATGAAAAAAGACTCATTTTTTGAAAATTTACAAATGATGACCTTGACCTTTGACCTTGACCTCATTTTGGTCCTTAGGGGTCACTGACCTGGTATACCAAGTTTCATTGAAATATCTTAAGAAATGTTGATTTTAGTATTTTAATACTAAAAAAGTCAAAGTTTAAAGGGGAATAACTCCTGTATTGGTAAATATACCAATATGAAAATTGACCCTGCACAAGTTCAAGAGTTACTCTTCTGAATGCAAAAGGAATAAAGTTGGTACCTATTATGGTTTAGGAGGAGAAGATTCCACAAACTTTATAGCTAAAAGGGGCATAACTCTTATACGTAAAATGGTACGGTACCCAAGTGTTTTTTCTGAAACGACAAACATAGACCGATAAAGTATACCAAGTATCTTTGCGACATGTCGCGTACTTCTCAAAGTTGAAATTTGGCGAAACGGCGGAAGAAAGAAAATAATAATAATAATAATCAGAAGAAATACAATAAGGTCTTCCCTTGGAAAGGGAAAGACCTTAAAAAAGAGGGCAGATGGGACTTTTTCTGGGTTTTTATGGTTGATATCATCTAATTATGGTCAAATAAGGTGTATTTACCCAAAAATAACATTTTTTGGTCAAAAATGGCAAATTTCCAAATTTTCAAAAAAAGGGGGCGTGGCATGTCAACTTCCTTATTTCTGACTTTGGAATAGTTTTAATCATTGAAACAGGTTGGAATAGTAAAAGTAAGTTGATTTGACCTTGAAAAATGTTTCAAGGTCATATAATGGCTAAGTATAGTGATACGGTCTAATTTTCACTAAAATCTATGTCGCGACACCATTTTTTCATATTTTTCCAAAATTTTTTTTGGGTTCAATTAAGAAGACATAATCACATCATATAATGGAAAAAAAAATTCAAAAGGGTTACATTTTATTTGAGCTATTTCGCAATGAAAAAAGACTCATTTTTTGAAAATTTACAAATGATGACCTTGACCTTTGACCTTGACCTCATTTTGGTCCTTAGGGGTCACTGACCTGGTATACCAAGTTTCATTGAAATATCTTAAGAAATGTTGATTTTAGTATTTTAATACTAAAAAAGTCAAAGTTTAAAGGGGAATAACTCCTGTATTGGTAAATATACCAATATGAAAATTGACCCTGCACAAGTTCAAGAGTTACTCTTCTGAATGCAAAAGGAATAAAGTTGGTACCTATTATGGTTTAGGAGGAGAAGATTCCACAAACTTTATAGCTAAAAGGGGCATAACTCTTATACGTAAAATGGTACGGTACCCAAGTGTTTTTTCTGAAACGACAAACATAGACCGATAAAGTATACCAAGTATCTTTGCGACATGTCGCGTACTTCTCAAAGTTGAAATTTGGCGAAACGGCGGAAGAAAGAAAATAATAATAATAATAATCAGAAGAAATACAATAAGGTCTTCCCTTGGAAAGGGAAAGACCTTAAAAAAGAGGGCAGATGGGACTTTTTCTGGGTTTTTATGGTTGATATCATCTAATTATGGTCAAATAAGGTGTATTTACCCAAAAATAACATTTTTTGGTCAAAAATGGCAAATTTCCAAATTTTCAAAAAAAGGGGGCGTGGCATGTCAACTTCCTTATTTCTGACTTTGGAATAGTTTTAATCATTGAAACAGGTTGGAATAGTAAAAGTAAGTTGATTTGACCTTGAAAAATGTTTCAAGGTCATATAATGGCTAAGTATAGTGATACGGTCTAATTTTCACTAAAATCTATGTCGCGACACCATTTTTTCATATTTTTCCAAAATTTTTTTTGGGTTCAATTAAGAAGACATAATCACATCATATAATGGAAAAAAAAATTCAAAAGGGTTACATTTTATTTGAGCTATTTCGCAATGAAAAAAGACTCATTTTTTGAAAATTTACAAATGATGACCTTGACCTTTGACCTTGACCTCATTTTGGTCCTTAGGGGTCACTGACCTGGTATACCAAGTTTCATTGAAATATCTTAAGAAATGTTGATTTTAGTATTTTAATACTAAAAAAGTCAAAGTTTAAAGGGGAATAACTCCTGTATTGGTAAATATACCAATATGAAAATTGACCCTGCACAAGTTCAAGAGTTACTCTTCTGAATGCAAAAGGAATAAAGTTGGTACCTATTATGGTTTAGGAGGAGAAGATTCCACAAACTTTATAGCTAAAAGGGGCATAACTCTTATACGTAAAATGGTACGGTACCCAAGTGTTTTTTCTGAAACGACAAACATAGACCGATAAAGTATACCAAGTATCTTTGCGACATGTCGCGTACTTCTCAAAGTTGAAATTTGGCGAAACGGCGGAAGAAAGAAAATAATAATAATAATAATCAGAAGAAATACAATAAGGTCTTCCCTTGGAAAGGGAAAGACCTTAAAAAAGAGGGCAGATGGGACTTTTTCTGGGTTTTTATGGTTGATATCATCTAATTATGGTCAAATAAGGTGTATTTACCCAAAAATAACATTTTTTGGTCAAAAATGGCAAATTTCCAAATTTTCAAAAAAAGGGGGCGTGGCATGTCAACTTCCTTATTTCTGACTTTGGAATAGTTTTAATCATTGAAACAGGTTGGAATAGTAAAAGTAAGTTGATTTGACCTTGAAAAATGTTTCAAGGTCATATAATGGCTAAGTATAGTGATACGGTCTAATTTTCACTAAAATCTATGTCGCGACACCATTTTTTCATATTTTTCCAAAATTTTTTTTGGGTTCAATTAAGAAGACATAATCACATCATATAATGGAAAAAAAAATTCAAAAGGGTTACATTTTATTTGAGCTATTTCGCAATGAAAAAAGACTCATTTTTTGAAAATTTACAAATGATGACCTTGACCTTTGACCTTGACCTCATTTTGGTCCTTAGGGGTCACTGACCTGGTATACCAAGTTTCATTGAAATATCTTAAGAAATGTTGATTTTAGTATTTTAATACTAAAAAAGTCAAAGTTTAAAGGGGAATAACTCCTGTATTGGTAAATATACCAATATGAAAATTGACCCTGCACAAGTTCAAGAGTTACTCTTCTGAATGCAAAAGGAATAAAGTTGGTACCTATTATGGTTTAGGAGGAGAAGATTCCACAAACTTTATAGCTAAAAGGGGCATAACTCTTATACGTAAAATGGTACGGTACCCAAGTGTTTTTTCTGAAACGACAAACATAGACCGATAAAGTATACCAAGTATCTTTGCGACATGTCGCGTACTTCTCAAAGTTGAAATTTGGCGAAACGGCGGAAGAAAGAAAATAATAATTAAAAAGTCATTTGTTCAGAGAACAAATGTGAGGTCTTTCCCTGTCTTATGTTTTTGTTAAGTACTAAAGACATTTGAGTCACTTTGTTTATGACAAGATGTTGCCATTTATTGTGATATAGGCTCCAGAATGAAGATTAGGGGTCCTAGAGTCAGAAAAAGTATGGTTGCTAAGGACTTTTATGTCGGTTGCTATGGACTAAATGTCACTTCCGGTTGCAAAAACTTACATCTAAACTCAGAAAGTAGTCTTGGTTTAGAATATATATGGTTGCTATGGACTTTTCTTTAATGTTACCTTGTTGCTAGGGAATGACCTTGACCTATGACCTTTGACCTTAGACTCAAATTGTAGCTCTTTATATACTGATTCATTGAAGTATAAATGTTTACTATACTATCTGTTATGGTTTTCAAGTTATAGGCAAAAAACGTGTTTCGCGAAACTTGTTTTGACCGCCATTTTGGAACCGTTCAACCGATTCATGTACTGTTTGGGTTCAAATTGTAGGTAATTTAATCTTCTTTCAAATGAACCCTATGTTTCATTCATCATCTTTTATGGTTAAAAAGTTATAAACAAAAAATCATTTTAAAAATAAGAATCAAGGGCGATAACTCCAAAACGACAAGTTTTACGCTTTCGCTCTTGAAACACTTTTTGTAGATTTCGACATGGCGAACATTTTTTCCATGTATTGTCCGCTTCAATTTTGTACGGTTTAAGTGCTATTTCTTAAAAACTGTTTACGGTGTCAGCCATCTTGAAAATGGCTGCCCGTCACCATTCGACTTTTGTCTTAAATTGAAGGACATATAATGACGGTCACAAAAGACCCATATGTTTACTATATTATCTCTGACGGTTTAAAAGTTATAAGCCAAAAACGGATAAGCCAAAACGCGTGAAGGGCCATAACTCGAAAACGGTTTGTCGTACAGTGTTCGACCCTTTATATCAAATAAAGATCTAAATTAGAGGAGTATTTTTCCCATTACATGTCTTCTTCAATTTTGTATGGTTTTTGAGCTATACTGCAAACAAGGTGTGCCATGACCTCTGACCTTGAGATTTGACCTTTGACCTTGACATTTTTAAATGTAACATAGGTCACCTAGGATGATTGGTGAAGGCCCTAAGTCTCTAGGACTAACCGTTTTGAAGAAAAAAATTTGACGTGTCGCGACAGGTTTCGACTCAAAAACGCGTAACCAGGAAGTTGATCGAAAAATTTTTTTTTGCGTGATGACATGTTGCCAGGAGTCCAACAACATTTCCCACACTTTAGATTTTTGATACCGGTTCCGGCTTAGGAGGAGATCTGTGCACAAGAGTTTTCGGTCTGGGGCAGATAACTCCGTTACTAAAAATAGATCGGTTTCAGGACAAAACTCAAGGCGAGTACCGGTATGACCAATATATGGTACCAAGTATCGAAAAGATATGTCGCGACACTTTTCGTATTTTGACCGCGGAAAAGAAGAAAAATAATAATAATAACCATAAGAAATACAGTAAGGTCTTTCCTTCTGTAAAGGGAAAGACCTTAATAATCAGAAGAAATACAATAAGGTCTTCCCTTGGAAAGGGAAAGACCTTAAAAAAGAGGGCAGATTGGACTTTTTCTGTGCTTTTAGGGTTGATATCATCTAATTATGGTCAAATGAGTTGTATTTATCCAAAAATAACATTTTTTGGTCAAAAATGGCAATTTTCCAAATTTTCAAAAAAAAGGGGGGGCAAAAGTCAACTTTTTTATTTTTGACATCTGGTGACTTTTAATGACTGAAATAAGTTGGAATAGTGAATGTAAGATGGTTTGACCTTGAAAAAACCTTCAAGGTCATACCATGGTTAAATACAGTGATACGGTCTAAAAATCACAAAAATCCATGTCGCGACAACATTTTTTAACTTTTTTCAAATTTTTTTTCTGTGCTGGGTAGAGGGAACATAAACACACTATTTAAAGTAAAATGGGTACTGAAAAATGTTTCTCCTTATTGGACTTATTTCGCAATCAAAAAATGTTATTTTTTCACAAATCACCAAATGATGACCTTGACCTTTGACCTTGACCTTATTTTGGTCCTTAGGGGTCACTGACCCTGTATACCAAGTTTCATTGAAATATCTTGAGATTTGTTGATTTTATAATTTTATACTAAAAAAGTCAAAGTTTCAAGGGGAATAACTCCTATATTATTGAATATATCAAAATAAAAAATAGATGTGGCACAACACCAAGAGTTACTCTACCTGTTTCAAAAGGATTGAATTTGATACCTGTTATGGCTTAGGAGGAGATAGAGCAACAAACTTTACAGTGAAAAGGGAGATAATTCTTATACGCGAAAGGGTACGGTACCCAAGTGTTTTTTCTGAGACGACAAACCTTGACCGATAAAGTATACCAACTTTCATTGCGACATGTCGCGTACTTCTACAAGTTGATTTTTGGCGGAAGAAAGAAAATAATAATAATCAGAAGAAATACAATAAGGTCTTCCCTTGGAAAGGGAAAGACCTTAATAATAATAATCAGAAGAAATACAATAAGGTCTTCCCTTGGAAAGGGAAAGACCTTAAAAAAGAGGGCAGATGGGACTTTTTCTGGGTTTTTATGGTTGATATCATCTAATTATGGTCAAATAAGGTGTATTTACCCAAAAATAACATTTTTTGGTCAAAAATGGCAAATTTCCAAATTTTCAAAAAAAGGGGGCGTGGCATGTCAACTTCCTTATTTCTGACTTTGGAATAGTTTTAATCATTGAAACAGGTTGGAATAGTAAAAGTAAGTTGATTTGACCTTGAAAAATGTTTCAAGGTCATATAATGGCTAAGTATAGTGATACGGTCTAATTTTCACTAAAATCTATGTCGCGACACCATTTTTTCATATTTTTCCAAAATTTTTTTTGGGTTCAATTAAGAAGACATAATCACATCATATAATGGAAAAAAAAATTCAAAAGGGTTACATTTTATTTGAGCTATTTCGCAATGAAAAAAGACTCATTTTTTGAAAATTTACAAATGATGACCTTGACCTTTGACCTTGACCTCATTTTGGTCCTTAGGGGTCACTGACCTGGTATACCAAGTTTCATTGAAATATCTTAAGAAATGTTGATTTTAGTATTTTAATACTAAAAAAGTCAAAGTTTAAAGGGGAATAACTCCTGTATTGGTAAATATACCAATATGAAAATTGACCCTGCACAAGTTCAAGAGTTACTCTTCTGAATGCAAAAGGAATAAAGTTGGTACCTATTATGGTTTAGGAGGAGAAGATTCCACAAACTTTATAGCTAAAAGGGGCATAACTCTTATACGTAAAATGGTACGGTACCCAAGTGTTTTTTCTGAAACGACAAACATAGACCGATAAAGTATACCAAGTATCTTTGCGACATGTCGCGTACTTCTCAAAGTTGAAATTTGGCGAAACGGCGGAAGAAAGAAAATAATAATTAAATGACAATTCTTCCGGAAGAATTGTAAGGTCTTTCCCTTTCCTACAGTCGTGGTGTTTTCGAGTTTAATGCCATATAACCATGCTGGGGCGCTATATAACAGTTAACTGCTTGTTAAAAAATGCTTGTGTTTGATCTAACTATCTTTAAAGCGTTCGTTAACATATATTTTCATTATACAGGAATCAAACTTTAACATGCGGTGGGAACTATTTTTGATTGATCAAGAAACTAGTTTCATGAATATCAAAACTTGTCAAATCAGAAATCAATGCTCAGTATTATAACCTTTCCATGTTTAACTGAAAACAAAATAACGATGCTATCCAAATTGAAAGGTAAAACTTGATAAGAATAATTGAATAATTCTTAAAGTAAAAAAATTCAAAAGCAAGAATAGTAATTATTTTTTTTCAGCTTTCATATGCTTTAATAAGAAATTTAAATACAAAGTAGAGAAGAAGTGATAATGGAACCATATACTTACGCAAAAAGTTATATTTATAAAAATCCATTCTCACACACACAAAAATTAAATTGCTTATAACTTATGAGAAAAATTTGGGTTTAAAAATATTTTTTTTCTACGTATGTCGTGCGTAAGTGAGACCAAATGTGTCCATTTAGATATTGAAAACTGAAAGTGTTGTTTTGAAGTTTCGTTTACCTCTTACCAGTGCAAACTATTAGGCAATGTGGTACTTTTTGCATGAAATTGCCACTCACTAGACGACATTTTGTTGTGGTTAACATATTTCTACAAAAAACATTATGCACAGGTAATAGAAAGTTAGAGGAATGACAGGGCCGTCTTTTTCTGAAAAAATAAAAAGTGTATCCTTACAGGCTTTTGCTTATTTTAACAAAAAGCGCAATTTTGGGAACCGGGTAATTTTATACTAAAAAAGTCAAAGTTTCAAGGGGAATAACTCCTATATTATTGAATATATCAATATAAAAAATAGTAGTTTGACAACATAAGGAGTTATTCTACCTGTTTCAAAAGGATTGAATTTGTTACCTTCTATGGCTTAGGAGGAGATAGAGCAACAAACTTTACAGTGAAAAGGGAGATAATTCTTATACGCGAAAGGGTACGGTACCCAAGTGTTTTTTCTGAGACGACAAACCTTGACCGATAAAGTGTACCAACTATCATTGCGATATGTCGCGTACTTCTACAAGTTGATTTTTGGCGGAAGAAAAAAAATAATAATAATAATAATAATCAGAAGAAATACAATAAGGTCTTCCCTTGGAAAGGGAAAGACCTTAAAAAAGAGGGCAGATTGGACTTTTTCTGTGATTTTAGGGTTGATATCATCTAATTATGGTCAAATAAGGTGTATTTACCCAAAAATAACATTTTTTGGTCAAAAATGGCAAATTTCCAAATTTTCAAAAAAAAGGGGGGGCAAAAGTCAACTTTTTTATTTTTGACATCTGGTGACTTTTAATGACTGAAATAGGTTGGAATAGTAAAGGTAAGGTGGTTTGACCTTGAAAAAACCTTCAAGGTCATACCATGGCTAAATACAGTGATACGGTGTAAAAATCACAAAAATCCATGTCGCGACAACATTTTTTCACTTTTTTCAATATTTATTTTCTGTGTTGGGTATAGGGAACATAAACACACTATTTAAAGTAAAATGGGTACTGAAAAATGTTTCTCCTTGTTGGACTTATTTCGCAATCAAAAAATGTTAATTTTTTGCAAATCAACAAATGATGACCTTGACCTTTGACCTTGACCTTATTTTGGTCCTTAGGGGTCACTGACCCTGTATACCAAGTTTCATTGAAATATCTTAAGATTTGTTGATTTTAGAATTTTATACTAAAAAAGTCAAAGTTTCAAGGGGAATAACTCCTATATTATTGAATATATCAATATAAAAAATAGTAGTTTGACAACATAAGGAGTTATTCTACCTGTTTCAAAAGGATTGAATTTGTTACCTTCTATGGCTTAGGAGGAGATAGAGCAACAAACTTTACAGTGAAAAGGGAGATAATTCTTATACGCGAAAGGGTACGGTACCCAAGTGTTTTTTCTGAGACGACAAACCTTGACCGATAAAGTGTACCAACTATCATTGCGATATGTCGCGTACTTCTACAAGTTGATTTTTGGCGGAAGAAAAAAAATAATAATAATAATAATAATCAGAAGAAATACAATAAGGTCTTCCCTTGGAAAGGGAAAGACCTTAAAAAAGAGGGCAGATTGGACTTTTTCTGTGATTTTAGGGTTGATATCATCTAATTATGGTCAAATAAGGTGTATTTACCCAAAAATAACATTTTTTGGTCAAAAATGGCAAATTTCCAAATTTTCAAAAAAAAGGGGGGGCAAAAGTCAACTTTTTTATTTTTGACATCTGGTGACTTTTAATGACTGAAATAGGTTGGAATAGTAAAGGTAAGGTGGTTTGACCTTGAAAAAACCTTCAAGGTCATACCATGGCTAAATACAGTGATACGGTGTAAAAATCACAAAAATCCATGTCGCGACAACATTTTTTCACTTTTTTCAATATTTATTTTCTGTGTTGGGTATAGGGAACATAAACACACTATTTAAAGTAAAATGGGTACTGAAAAATGTTTCTCCTTGTTGGACTTATTTCGCAATCAAAAAATGTTAATTTTTTGCAAATCAACAAATGATGACCTTGACCTTTGACCTTGACCTTATTTTGGTCCTTAGGGGTCACTGACCCTGTATACCAAGTTTCATTGAAATATCTTAAGATTTGTTGATTTTAGAATTTTATACTAAAAAAGTCAAAGTTTCAAGGGGAATAACTCCTATATTATTGAATATATCAATATAAAAAATAGTAGTTTGACAACATAAGGAGTTATTCTACCTGTTTCAAAAGGATTGAATTTGTTACCTTCTATGGCTTAGGAGGAGATAGAGCAACAAACTTTACAGTGAAAAGGGAGATAATTCTTATACGCGAAAGGGTACGGTACCCAAGTGTTTTTTCTGAGACGACAAACCTTGACCGATAAAGTGTACCAACTATCATTGCGATATGTCGCGTACTTCTACAAGTTGATTTTTGGCGGAAGAAAAAAAATAATAATAATAATAATAATCAGAAGAAATACAATAAGGTCTTCCCTTGGAAAGGGAAAGACCTTAAAAAAGAGGGCAGATTGGACTTTTTCTGTGATTTTAGGGTTGATATCATCTAATTATGGTCAAATAAGGTGTATTTACCCAAAAATAACATTTTTTGGTCAAAAATGGCAAATTTCCAAATTTTCAAAAAAAAGGGGGGGCAAAAGTCAACTTTTTTATTTTTGACATCTGGTGACTTTTAATGACTGAAATAGGTTGGAATAGTAAAGGTAAGGTGGTTTGACCTTGAAAAAACCTTCAAGGTCATACCATGGCTAAATACAGTGATACGGTGTAAAAATCACAAAAATCCATGTCGCGACAACATTTTTTCACTTTTTTCAATATTTATTTTCTGTGTTGGGTATAGGGAACATAAACACACTATTTAAAGTAAAATGGGTACTGAAAAATGTTTCTCCTTGTTGGACTTATTTCGCAATCAAAAAATGTTAATTTTTTGCAAATCAACAAATGATGACCTTGACCTTTGACCTTGACCTTATTTTGGTCCTTAGGGGTCACTGACCCTGTATACCAAGTTTCATTGAAATATCTTAAGATTTGTTGATTTTAGAATTTTATACTAAAAAAGTCAAAGTTTCAAGGGGAATAACTCCTATATTATTGAATATATCAATATAAAAAATAGTAGTTTGACAACATAAGGAGTTATTCTACCTGTTTCAAAAGGATTGAATTTGTTACCTTCTATGGCTTAGGAGGAGATAGAGCAACAAACTTTACAGTGAAAAGGGAGATAATTCTTATACGCGAAAGGGTACGGTACCCAAGTGTTTTTTCTGAGACGACAAACCTTGACCGATAAAGTGTACCAACTATCATTGCGATATGTCGCGTACTTCTACAAGTTGATTTTTGGCGGAAGAAAAAAAATAATAATAATAATAATAATCAGAAGAAATACAATAAGGTCTTCCCTTGGAAAGGGAAAGACCTTAAAAAAGAGGGCAGATTGGACTTTTTCTGTGATTTTAGGGTTGATATCATCTAATTATGGTCAAATAAGGTGTATTTACCCAAAAATAACATTTTTTGGTCAAAAATGGCAAATTTCCAAATTTTCAAAAAAAAGGGGGGGCAAAAGTCAACTTTTTTATTTTTGACATCTGGTGACTTTTAATGACTGAAATAGGTTGGAATAGTAAAGGTAAGGTGGTTTGACCTTGAAAAAACCTTCAAGGTCATACCATGGCTAAATACAGTGATACGGTGTAAAAATCACAAAAATCCATGTCGCGACAACATTTTTTCACTTTTTTCAATATTTATTTTCTGTGTTGGGTATAGGGAACATAAACACACTATTTAAAGTAAAATGGGTACTGAAAAATGTTTCTCCTTGTTGGACTTATTTCGCAATCAAAAAATGTTAATTTTTTGCAAATCAACAAATGATGACCTTGACCTTTGACCTTGACCTTATTTTGGTCCTTAGGGGTCACTGACCCTGTATACCAAGTTTCATTGAAATATCTTAAGATTTGTTGATTTTAGAATTTTATACTAAAAAAGTCAAAGTTTCAAGGGGAATAACTCCTATATTATTGAATATATCAATATAAAAAATAGTAGTTTGACAACATAAGGAGTTATTCTACCTGTTTCAAAAGGATTGAATTTGTTACCTTCTATGGCTTAGGAGGAGATAGAGCAACAAACTTTACAGTGAAAAGGGAGATAATTCTTATACGCGAAAGGGTACGGTACCCAAGTGTTTTTTCTGAGACGACAAACCTTGACCGATAAAGTGTACCAACTATCATTGCGATATGTCGCGTACTTCTACAAGTTGATTTTTGGCGGAAGAAAAAAAATAATAATAATAATAATAATCAGAAGAAATACAATAAGGTCTTCCCTTGGAAAGGGAAAGACCTTAAAAAAGAGGGCAGATTGGACTTTTTCTGTGATTTTAGGGTTGATATCATCTAATTATGGTCAAATAAGGTGTATTTACCCAAAAATAACATTTTTTGGTCAAAAATGGCAAATTTCCAAATTTTCAAAAAAAAGGGGGGGCAAAAGTCAACTTTTTTATTTTTGACATCTGGTGACTTTTAATGACTGAAATAGGTTGGAATAGTAAAGGTAAGGTGGTTTGACCTTGAAAAAACCTTCAAGGTCATACCATGGCTAAATACAGTGATACGGTGTAAAAATCACAAAAATCCATGTCGCGACAACATTTTTTCACTTTTTTCAATATTTATTTTCTGTGTTGGGTATAGGGAACATAAACACACTATTTAAAGTAAAATGGGTACTGAAAAATGTTTCTCCTTGTTGGACTTATTTCGCAATCAAAAAATGTTAATTTTTTGCAAATCAACAAATGATGACCTTGACCTTTGACCTTGACCTTATTTTGGTCCTTAGGGGTCACTGACCCTGTATACCAAGTTTCATTGAAATATCTTAAGATTTGTTGATTTTAGAATTTTATACTAAAAAAGTCAAAGTTTCAAGGGGAATAACTCCTATATTATTGAATATATCAATATAAAAAATAGTAGTTTGACAACATAAGGAGTTATTCTACCTGTTTCAAAAGGATTGAATTTGTTACCTTCTATGGCTTAGGAGGAGATAGAGCAACAAACTTTACAGTGAAAAGGGAGATAATTCTTATACGCGAAAGGGTACGGTACCCAAGTGTTTTTTCTGAGACGACAAACCTTGACCGATAAAGTGTACCAACTATCATTGCGATATGTCGCGTACTTCTACAAGTTGATTTTTGGCGGAAGAAAAAAAATAATAATAATAATAATAATCAGAAGAAATACAATAAGGTCTTCCCTTGGAAAGGGAAAGACCTTAAAAAAGAGGGCAGATTGGACTTTTTCTGTGATTTTAGGGTTGATATCATCTAATTATGGTCAAATAAGGTGTATTTACCCAAAAATAACATTTTTTGGTCAAAAATGGCAAATTTCCAAATTTTCAAAAAAAAAGGGGGGGCAAAAGTCAACTTTTTTATTTTTGACATCTGGTGACTTTTAATGACTGAAATAGGTTGGAATAGTAAAGGTAAGGTGGTTTGACCTTGAAAAAACCTTCAAGGTCATACCATGGCTAAATACAGTGATACGGTGTAAAAATCACAAAAATCCATGTCGCGACAACATTTTTTCACTTTTTTCAATATTTATTTTCTGTGTTGGGTATAGGGAACATAAACACACTATTTAAAGTAAAATGGGTACTGAAAAATGTTTCTCCTTGTTGGACTTATTTCGCAATCAAAAAATGTTAATTTTTTGCAAATCAACAAATGATGACCTTGACCTTTGACCTTGACCTTATTTTGGTCCTTAGGGGTCACTGACCCTGTATACCAAGTTTCATTGAAATATCTTAAGATTTGTTGATTTTAGAATTTTATACTAAAAAAGTCAAAGTTTCAAGGGGAATAACTCCTATATTATTGAATATATCAATATAAAAAATAGTAGTTTGACAACATAAGGAGTTATTCTACCTGTTTCAAAAGGATTGAATTTGTTACCTTCTATGGCTTAGGAGGAGATAGAGCAACAAACTTTACAGTGAAAAGGGAGATAATTCTTATACGCGAAAGGGTACGGTACCCAAGTGTTTTTTCTGAGACGACAAACCTTGACCGATAAAGTGTACCAACTATCATTGCGATATGTCGCGTACTTCTACAAGTTGATTTTTGGCGGAAGAAAAAAAATAATAATAATAATAATAATCAGAAGAAATACAATAAGGTCTTCCCTTGGAAAGGGAAAGACCTTAAAAAAGAGGGCAGATTGGACTTTTTCTGTGATTTTAGGGTTGATATCATCTAATTATGGTCAAATAAGGTGTATTTACCCAAAAATAACATTTTTTGGTCAAAAATGGCAAATTTCCAAATTTTCAAAAAAAAGGGGGGGCAAAAGTCAACTTTTTTATTTTTGACATCTGGTGACTTTTAATGACTGAAATAGGTTGGAATAGTAAAGGTAAGGTGGTTTGACCTTGAAAAAACCTTCAAGGTCATACCATGGCTAAATACAGTGATACGGTGTAAAAATCACAAAAATCCATGTCGCGACAACATTTTTTCACTTTTTTCAATATTTATTTTCTGTGTTGGGTATAGGGAACATAAACACACTATTTAAAGTAAAATGGGTACTGAAAAATGTTTCTCCTTGTTGGACTTATTTCGCAATCAAAAAATGTTAATTTTTTGCAAATCAACAAATGATGACCTTGACCTTTGACCTTGACCTTATTTTGGTCCTTAGGGGTCACTGACCCTGTATACCAAGTTTCATTGAAATATCTTAAGATTTGTTGATTTTAGAATTTTATACTAAAAAAGTCAAAGTTTCAAGGGGAATAACTCCTATATTATTGAATATATCAATATAAAAAATAGTAGTTTGACAACATAAGGAGTTATTCTACCTGTTTCAAAAGGATTGAATTTGTTACCTTCTATGGCTTAGGAGGAGATAGAGCAACAAACTTTACAGTGAAAAGGGAGATAATTCTTATACGCGAAAGGGTACGGTACCCAAGTGTTTTTTCTGAGACGACAAACCTTGACCGATAAAGTGTACCAACTATCATTGCGATATGTCGCGTACTTCTACAAGTTGATTTTTGGCGGAAGAAAAAAAATAATAATAATAATAATAATCAGAAGAAATACAATAAGGTCTTCCCTTGGAAAGGGAAAGACCTTAAAAAAGAGGGCAGATTGGACTTTTTCTGTGATTTTAGGGTTGATATCATCTAATTATGGTCAAATAAGGTGTATTTACCCAAAAATAACATTTTTTGGTCAAAAATGGCAAATTTCCAAATTTTCAAAAAAAAAGGGGGGGCAAAAGTCAACTTTTTTATTTTTGACATCTGGTGACTTTTAATGACTGAAATAGGTTGGAATAGTAAAGGTAAGGTGGTTTGACCTTGAAAAAACCTTCAAGGTCATACCATGGCTAAATACAGTGATACGGTGTAAAAATCACAAAAATCCATGTCGCGACAACATTTTTTCACTTTTTTCAATATTTATTTTCTGTGTTGGGTATAGGGAACATAAACACACTATTTAAAGTAAAATGGGTACTGAAAAATGT
This sequence comes from Arcuatula senhousia, assembly GCA_963971305.1. Taxonomy (NCBI): domain Eukaryota; kingdom Metazoa; phylum Mollusca; class Bivalvia; order Mytilida; family Mytilidae; genus Arcuatula; species Arcuatula senhousia. The sequence goes on from CAXARO010000715.1 coordinate 25,944, forward strand.
TTCTCCTTGTTGGACTTATTTCGCAATCAAAAAATGTTAATTTTTTGCAAATCAACAAATGATGACCTTGACCTTTGACCTTGACCTTATTTTGGTCCTTAGGGGTCACTGACCCTGTATACCAAGTTTCATTGAAATATCTTAAGATTTGTTGATTTTAGAATTTTATACTAAAAAAGTCAAAGTTTCAAGGGGAATAACTCCTATATTATTGAATATATCAATATAAAAAATAGTAGTTTGACAACATAAGGAGTTATTCTACCTGTTTCAAAAGGATTGAATTTGTTACCTTCTATGGCTTAGGAGGAGATAGAGCAACAAACTTTACAGTGAAAAGGGAGATAATTCTTATACGCGAAAGGGTACGGTACCCAAGTGTTTTTTCTGAGACGACAAACCTTGACCGATAAAGTGTACCAACTATCATTGCGATATGTCGCGTACTTCTACAAGTTGATTTTTGGCGGAAGAAAAAAAATAATAATAATAATAATAATCAGAAGAAATACAATAAGGTCTTCCCTTGGAAAGGGAAAGACCTTAAAAAAGAGGGCAGATTGGACTTTTTCTGTGATTTTAGGGTTGATATCATCTAATTATGGTCAAATAAGGTGTATTTACCCAAAAATAACATTTTTTGGTCAAAAATGGCAAATTTCCAAATTTTCAAAAAAAAGGGGGGGCAAAAGTCAACTTTTTTATTTTTGACATCTGGTGACTTTTAATGACTGAAATAGGTTGGAATAGTAAAGGTAAGGTGGTTTGACCTTGAAAAAACCTTCAAGGTCATACCATGGCTAAATACAGTGATACGGTGTAAAAATCACAAAAATCCATGTCGCGACAACATTTTTTCACTTTTTTCAATATTTATTTTCTGTGTTGGGTATAGGGAACATAAACACACTATTTAAAGTAAAATGGGTACTGAAAAATGTTTCTCCTTGTTGGACTTATTTCGCAATCAAAAAATGTTAATTTTTTGCAAATCAACAAATGATGACCTTGACCTTTGACCTTGACCTTATTTTGGTCCTTAGGGGTCACTGACCCTGTATACCAAGTTTCATTGAAATATCTTAAGATTTGTTGATTTTAGAATTTTATACTAAAAAAGTCAAAGTTTCAAGGGGAATAACTCCTATATTATTGAATATATCAATATAAAAAATAGTAGTTTGACAACATAAGGAGTTATTCTACCTGTTTCAAAAGGATTGAATTTGTTACCTTCTATGGCTTAGGAGGAGATAGAGCAACAAACTTTACAGTGAAAAGGGAGATAATTCTTATACGCGAAAGGGTACGGTACCCAAGTGTTTTTTCTGAGACGACAAACCTTGACCGATAAAGTGTACCAACTATCATTGCGATATGTCGCGTACTTCTACAAGTTGATTTTTGGCGGAAGAAAAAAAATAATAATAATAATAATAATCAGAAGAAATACAATAAGGTCTTCCCTTGGAAAGGGAAAGACCTTAAAAAAGAGGGCAGATTGGACTTTTTCTGTGATTTTAGGGTTGATATCATCTAATTATGGTCAAATAAGGTGTATTTACCCAAAAATAACATTTTTTGGTCAAAAATGGCAAATTTCCAAATTTTCAAAAAAAAGGGGGGGCAAAAGTCAACTTTTTTATTTTTGACATCTGGTGACTTTTAATGACTGAAATAGGTTGGAATAGTAAAGGTAAGGTGGTTTGACCTTGAAAAAACCTTCAAGGTCATACCATGGCTAAATACAGTGATACGGTGTAAAAATCACAAAAATCCATGTCGCGACAACATTTTTTCACTTTTTTCAATATTTATTTTCTGTGTTGGGTATAGGGAACATAAACACACTATTTAAAGTAAAATGGGTACTGAAAAATGTTTCTCCTTGTTGGACTTATTTCGCAATCAAAAAATGTTAATTTTTTGCAAATCAACAAATGATGACCTTGACCTTTGACCTTGACCTTATTTTGGTCCTTAGGGGTCACTGACCCTGTATACCAAGTTTCATTGAAATATCTTAAGATTTGTTGATTTTAGAATTTTATACTAAAAAAGTCAAAGTTTCAAGGGGAATAACTCCTATATTATTGAATATATCAATATAAAAAATAGTAGTTTGACAACATAAGGAGTTATTCTACCTGTTTCAAAAGGATTGAATTTGTTACCTTCTATGGCTTAGGAGGAGATAGAGCAACAAACTTTACAGTGAAAAGGGAGATAATTCTTATACGCGAAAGGGTACGGTACCCAAGTGTTTTTTCTGAGACGACAAACCTTGACCGATAAAGTGTACCAACTATCATTGCGATATGTCGCGTACTTCTACAAGTTGATTTTTGGCGGAAGAAAAAAAATAATAATAATAATAATAATCAGAAGAAATACAATAAGGTCTTCCCTTGGAAAGGGAAAGACCTTAAAAAAGAGGGCAGATTGGACTTTTTCTGTGATTTTAGGGTTGATATCATCTAATTATGGTCAAATAAGGTGTATTTACCCAAAAATAACATTTTTTGGTCAAAAATGGCAAATTTCCAAATTTTCAAAAAAAAGGGGGGGCAAAAGTCAACTTTTTTATTTTTGACATCTGGTGACTTTTAATGACTGAAATAGGTTGGAATAGTAAAGGTAAGGTGGTTTGACCTTGAAAAAACCTTCAAGGTCATACCATGGCTAAATACAGTGATACGGTGTAAAAATCACAAAAATCCATGTCGCGACAACATTTTTTCACTTTTTTCAATATTTATTTTCTGTGTTGGGTATAGGGAACATAAACACACTATTTAAAGTAAAATGGGTACTGAAAAATGTTTCTCCTTGTTGGACTTATTTCGCAATCAAAAAATGTTAATTTTTTGCAAATCAACAAATGATGACCTTGACCTTTGACCTTGACCTTATTTTGGTCCTTAGGGGTCACTGACCCTGTATACCAAGTTTCATTGAAATATCTTAAGATTTGTTGATTTTAGAATTTTATACTAAAAAAGTCAAAGTTTCAAGGGGAATAACTCCTATATTATTGAATATATCAATATAAAAAATAGTAGTTTGACAACATAAGGAGTTATTCTACCTGTTTCAAAAGGATTGAATTTGTTACCTTCTATGGCTTAGGAGGAGATAGAGCAACAAACTTTACAGTGAAAAGGGAGATAATTCTTATACGCGAAAGGGTACGGTACCCAAGTGTTTTTTCTGAGACGACAAACCTTGACCGATAAAGTGTACCAACTATCATTGCGATATGTCGCGTACTTCTACAAGTTGATTTTTGGCGGAAGAAAAAAAATAATAATAATAATAATAATCAGAAGAAATACAATAAGGTCTTCCCTTGGAAAGGGAAAGACCTTAAAAAAGAGGGCAGATTGGACTTTTTCTGTGATTTTAGGGTTGATATCATCTAATTATGGTCAAATAAGGTGTATTTACCCAAAAATAACATTTTTTGGTCAAAAATGGCAAATTTCCAAATTTTCAAAAAAAAGGGGGGGCAAAAGTCAACTTTTTTATTTTTGACATCTGGTGACTTTTAATGACTGAAATAGGTTGGAATAGTAAAGGTAAGGTGGTTTGACCTTGAAAAAACCTTCAAGGTCATACCATGGCTAAATACAGTGATACGGTGTAAAAATCACAAAAATCCATGTCGCGACAACATTTTTTCACTTTTTTCAATATTTATTTTCTGTGTTGGGTATAGGGAACATAAACACACTATTTAAAGTAAAATGGGTACTGAAAAATGTTTCTCCTTGTTGGACTTATTTCGCAATCAAAAAATGTTAATTTTTTGCAAATCAACAAATGATGACCTTGACCTTTGACCTTGACCTTATTTTGGTCCTTAGGGGTCACTGACCCTGTATACCAAGTTTCATTGAAATATCTTAAGATTTGTTGATTTTAGAATTTTATACTAAAAAAGTCAAAGTTTCAAGGGGAATAACTCCTATATTATTGAATATATCAATATAAAAAATAGTAGTTTGACAACATAAGGAGTTATTCTACCTGTTTCAAAAGGATTGAATTTGTTACCTTCTATGGCTTAGGAGGAGATAGAGCAACAAACTTTACAGTGAAAAGGGAGATAATTCTTATACGCGAAAGGGTACGGTACCCAAGTGTTTTTTCTGAGACGACAAACCTTGACCGATAAAGTGTACCAACTATCATTGCGATATGTCGCGTACTTCTACAAGTTGATTTTTGGCGGAAGAAAAAAAATAATAATAATAATAATAATCAGAAGAAATACAATAAGGTCTTCCCTTGGAAAGGGAAAGACCTTAAAAAAGAGGGCAGATTGGACTTTTTCTGTGATTTTAGGGTTGATATCATCTAATTATGGTCAAATAAGGTGTATTTACCCAAAAATAACATTTTTTGGTCAAAAATGGCAAATTTCCAAATTTTCAAAAAAAAGGGGGGGCAAAAGTCAACTTTTTTATTTTTGACATCTGGTGACTTTTAATGACTGAAATAGGTTGGAATAGTAAAGGTAAGGTGGTTTGACCTTGAAAAAACCTTCAAGGTCATACCATGGCTAAATACAGTGATACGGTGTAAAAATCACAAAAATCCATGTCGCGACAACATTTTTTCACTTTTTTCAATATTTATTTTCTGTGTTGGGTATAGGGAACATAAACACACTATTTAAAGTAAAATGGGTACTGAAAAATGTTTCTCCTTGTTGGACTTATTTCGCAATCAAAAAATGTTAATTTTTTGCAAATCAACAAATGATGACCTTGACCTTTGACCTTGACCTTATTTTGGTCCTTAGGGGTCACTGACCCTGTATACCAAGTTTCATTGAAATATCTTAAGATTTGTTGATTTTAGAATTTTATACTAAAAAAGTCAAAGTTTCAAGGGGAATAACTCCTATATTATTGAATATATCAATATAAAAAATAGTAGTTTGACAACATAAGGAGTTATTCTACCTGTTTCAAAAGGATTGAATTTGTTACCTTCTATGGCTTAGGAGGAGATAGAGCAACAAACTTTACAGTGAAAAGGGAGATAATTCTTATACGCGAAAGGGTACGGTACCCAAGTGTTTTTTCTGAGACGACAAACCTTGACCGATAAAGTGTACCAACTATCATTGCGATATGTCGCGTACTTCTACAAGTTGATTTTTGGCGGAAGAAAAAAAATAATAATAATAATAATAATCAGAAGAAATACAATAAGGTCTTCCCTTGGAAAGGGAAAGACCTTAAAAAAGAGGGCAGATTGGACTTTTTCTGTGATTTTAGGGTTGATATCATCTAATTATGGTCAAATAAGGTGTATTTACCCAAAAATAACATTTTTTGGTCAAAAATGGCAAATTTCCAAATTTTCAAAAAAAAGGGGGGGCAAAAGTCAACTTTTTTATTTTTGACATCTGGTGACTTTTAATGACTGAAATAGGTTGGAATAGTAAAGGTAAGGTGGTTTGACCTTGAAAAAACCTTCAAGGTCATACCATGGCTAAATACAGTGATACGGTGTAAAAATCACAAAAATCCATGTCGCGACAACATTTTTTCACTTTTTTCAATATTTATTTTCTGTGTTGGGTATAGGGAACATAAACACACTATTTAAAGTAAAATGGGTACTGAAAAATGTTTCTCCTTGTTGGACTTATTTCGCAATCAAAAAATGTTAATTTTTTGCAAATCAACAAATGATGACCTTGACCTTTGACCTTGACCTTATTTTGGTCCTTAGGGGTCACTGACCCTGTATACCAAGTTTCATTGAAATATCTTAAGATTTGTTGATTTTAGAATTTTATACTAAAAAAGTCAAAGTTTCAAGGGGAATAACTCCTATATTATTGAATATATCAATATAAAAAATAGTAGTTTGACAACATAAGGAGTTATTCTACCTGTTTCAAAAGGATTGAATTTGTTACCTTCTATGGCTTAGGAGGAGATAGAGCAACAAACTTTACAGTGAAAAGGGAGATAATTCTTATACGCGAAAGGGTACGGTACCCAAGTGTTTTTTCTGAGACGACAAACCTTGACCGATAAAGTGTACCAACTATCATTGCGATATGTCGCGTACTTCTACAAGTTGATTTTTGGCGGAAGAAAAAAAATAATAATAATAATAATAATCAGAAGAAATACAATAAGGTCTTCCCTTGGAAAGGGAAAGACCTTAAAAAAGAGGGCAGATTGGACTTTTTCTGTGATTTTAGGGTTGATATCATCTAATTATGGTCAAATAAGGTGTATTTACCCAAAAATAACATTTTTTGGTCAAAAATGGCAAATTTCCAAATTTTCAAAAAAAAGGGGGGGCAAAAGTCAACTTTTTTATTTTTGACATCTGGTGACTTTTAATGACTGAAATAGGTTGGAATAGTAAAGGTAAGGTGGTTTGACCTTGAAAAAACCTTCAAGGTCATACCATGGCTAAATACAGTGATACGGTGTAAAAATCACAAAAATCCATGTCGCGACAACATTTTTTCACTTTTTTCAATATTTATTTTCTGTGTTGGGTATAGGGAACATAAACACACTATTTAAAGTAAAATGGGTACTGAAAAATGTTTCTCCTTGTTGGACTTATTTCGCAATCAAAAAATGTTAATTTTTTGCAAATCAACAAATGATGACCTTGACCTTTGACCTTGACCTTATTTTGGTCCTTAGGGGTCACTGACCCTGTATACCAAGTTTCATTGAAATATCTTAAGATTTGTTGATTTTAGAATTTTATACTAAAAAAGTCAAAGTTTCAAGGGGAATAACTCCTATATTATTGAATATATCAATATAAAAAATAGTAGTTTGACAACATAAGGAGTTATTCTACCTGTTTCAAAAGGATTGAATTTGTTACCTTCTATGGCTTAGGAGGAGATAGAGCAACAAACTTTACAGTGAAAAGGGAGATAATTCTTATACGCGAAAGGGTACGGTACCCAAGTGTTTTTTCTGAGACGACAAACCTTGACCGATAAAGTGTACCAACTATCATTGCGATATGTCGCGTACTTCTACAAGTTGATTTTTGGCGGAAGAAAAAAAATAATAATAATAATAATAATCAGAAGAAATACAATAAGGTCTTCCCTTGGAAAGGGAAAGACCTTAAAAAAGAGGGCAGATTGGACTTTTTCTGTGATTTTAGGGTTGATATCATCTAATTATGGTCAAATAAGGTGTATTTACCCAAAAATAACATTTTTTGGTCAAAAATGGCAAATTTCCAAATTTTCAAAAAAAAGGGGGGGCAAAAGTCAACTTTTTTATTTTTGACATCTGGTGACTTTTAATGACTGAAATAGGTTGGAATAGTAAAGGTAAGGTGGTTTGACCTTGAAAAAACCTTCAAGGTCATACCATGGCTAAATACAGTGATACGGTGTAAAAATCACAAAAATCCATGTCGCGACAACATTTTTTCACTTTTTTCAATATTTATTTTCTGTGTTGGGTATAGGGAACATAAACACACTATTTAAAGTAAAATGGGTACTGAAAAATGTTTCTCCTTGTTGGACTTATTTCGCAATCAAAAAATGTTAATTTTTTGCAAATCAACAAATGATGACCTTGACCTTTGACCTTGACCTTATTTTGGTCCTTAGGGGTCACTGACCCTGTATACCAAGTTTCATTGAAATATCTTAAGATTTGTTGATTTTAGAATTTTATACTAAAAAAGTCAAAGTTTCAAGGGGAATAACTCCTATATTATTGAATATATCAATATAAAAAATAGTAGTTTGACAACATAAGGAGTTATTCTACCTGTTTCAAAAGGATTGAATTTGTTACCTTCTATGGCTTAGGAGGAGATAGAGCAACAAACTTTACAGTGAAAAGGGAGATAATTCTTATACGCGAAAGGGTACGGTACCCAAGTGTTTTTTCTGAGACGACAAACCTTGACCGATAAAGTGTACCAACTATCATTGCGATATGTCGCGTACTTCTACAAGTTGATTTTTGGCGGAAGAAAAAAAATAATAATAATAATAATAATCAGAAGAAATACAATAAGGTCTTCCCTTGGAAAGGGAAAGACCTTAAAAAAGAGGGCAGATTGGACTTTTTCTGTGATTTTAGGGTTGATATCATCTAATTATGGTCAAATAAGGTGTATTTACCCAAAAATAACATTTTTTGGTCAAAAATGGCAAATTTCCAAATTTTCAAAAAAAAGGGGGGGCAAAAGTCAACTTTTTTATTTTTGACATCTGGTGACTTTTAATGACTGAAATAGGTTGGAATAGTAAAGGTAAGGTGGTTTGACCTTGAAAAAACCTTCAAGGTCATACCATGGCTAAATACAGTGATACGGTGTAAAAATCACAAAAATCCATGTCGCGACAACATTTTTTCACTTTTTTCAATATTTATTTTCTGTGTTGGGTATAGGGAACATAAACACACTATTTAAAGTAAAATGGGTACTGAAAAATGTTTCTCCTTGTTGGACTTATTTCGCAATCAAAAAATGTTAATTTTTTGCAAATCAACAAATGATGACCTTGACCTTTGACCTTGACCTTATTTTGGTCCTTAGGGGTCACTGACCCTGTATACCAAGTTTCATTGAAATATCTTAAGATTTGTTGATTTTAGAATTTTATACTAAAAAAGTCAAAGTTTCAAGGGGAATAACTCCTATATTATTGAATATATCAATATAAAAAATAGTAGTTTGACAACATAAGGAGTTATTCTACCTGTTTCAAAAGGATTGAATTTGTTACCTTCTATGGCTTAGGAGGAGATAGAGCAACAAACTTTACAGTGAAAAGGGAGATAATTCTTATACGCGAAAGGGTACGGTACCCAAGTGTTTTTTCTGAGACGACAAACCTTGACCGATAAAGTGTACCAACTATCATTGCGATATGTCGCGTACTTCTACAAGTTGATTTTTGGCGGAAGAAAAAAAATAATAATAATAATAATAATCAGAAGAAATACAATAAGGTCTTCCCTTGGAAAGGGAAAGACCTTAAAAAAGAGGGCAGATTGGACTTTTTCTGTGATTTTAGGGTTGATATCATCTAATTATGGTCAAATAAGGTGTATTTACCCAAAAATAACATTTTTTGGTCAAAAATGGCAAATTTCCAAATTTTCAAAAAAAAGGGGGGGCAAAAGTCAACTTTTTTATTTTTGACATCTGGTGACTTTTAATGACTGAAATAGGTTGGAATAGTAAAGGTAAGGTGGTTTGACCTTGAAAAAACCTTCAAGGTCATACCATGGCTAAATACAGTGATACGGTGTAAAAATCACAAAAATCCATGTCGCGACAACATTTTTTCACTTTTTTCAATATTTATTTTCTGTGTTGGGTATAGGGAACATAAACACACTATTTAAAGTAAAATGGGTACTGAAAAATGTTTCTCCTTGTTGGACTTATTTCGCAATCAAAAAATGTTAATTTTTTGCAAATCAACAAATGATGACCTTGACCTTTGACCTTGACCTTATTTTGGTCCTTAGGGGTCACTGACCCTGTATACCAAGTTTCATTGAAATATCTTAAGATTTGTTGATTTTAGAATTTTATACTAAAAAAGTCAAAGTTTCAAGGGGAATAACTCCTATATTATTGAATATATCAATATAAAAAATAGTAGTTTGACAACATAAGGAGTTATTCTACCTGTTTCAAAAGGATTGAATTTGTTACCTTCTATGGCTTAGGAGGAGATAGAGCAACAAACTTTACAGTGAAAAGGGAGATAATTCTTATACGCGAAAGGGTACGGTACCCAAGTGTTTTTTCTGAGACGACAAACCTTGACCGATAAAGTGTACCAACTATCATTGCGATATGTCGCGTACTTCTACAAGTTGATTTTTGGCGGAAGAAAAAAAATAATAATTAAAGTGCCATTTGTTCAGAGAACAAATGAGAGGTCTTTCCCGTAGATTGACCTATGACCTTTGACCTTTGTCTTAAAGTCAAGCTCTTAAATTACTGATATTAAATATATATATATTTACTATATTATCTGTAACCGTTTAAATGTTATATACAACTTGATAAGGTTTCTGGCCGCCATTTTGAAACCAGTCAACCGTTACATGTACTTCTTGGGCTTAAATGATAGGTCTTGTCAAGACGGTCATTTTTTATACACATGTCTATTATACTATCTGTTACAGTTTTCAAGTTATTGGCAAAAACGTATTTCGCGAAAACCTGTTTCGGCCGCCATTTCGAAACTGCTCAACCGAATCATGCACTTCTTGGACTCAAATTGTAGGTCTTTTCAAGACAATCATTTTTTGTTCATATATTGTCTATACTATCTCTAACGGTTTTCGAGTTATAAGTAAAAAAACATTTGATGACCGCCATTTTGGCAATGGTAAACGCAAAAAACATTTTGACCACAGATTTGTAATCAGGACCCTCAAATCTACCTGGAAACCAAATTTCATCGAAATCGGACAATTTTTACATTTTGCGCCAAGTTTGCGCCATACGCGCGCAACCAGGAAGTAAATTATAGCATTCTTTTTTGCATGATAAATCATCACCAGGATGTAATCTACCATTTCCACTAAACAGAATCTTGATAACTATTTCTGTGTCGGAGGAGATCTGAACACAAGGGTAAACAGCGTTTTGCGCTATTGCGCCAAAACTATAAGGAGCTGGCGCTCACAGGGTGAACCTTCTCTATTCCAGGCATAACTGAGTAAGTGTGCCAAATTTGGTTAAGATCGGTTAAGAGACTTTTTTTCTTTTGGCGTCCGAAACTGAAAAGAATAATAATAATCAGAAGAAATACAATAAGGTCTTTCCTTCAGAAAGGGAAAGACCTTAATAATAATAATAATCAGAAGAAATACAATAAGGTCTTCCCTTGGAAAGGGAAAGACCTTAAAAAAGAGGGCAGATTGGACTTTTTCTGTGATTTTAGGGTTGATATCATCTAATTATGGTCAAATAAGGTGTATTTACCCAAAAATAACATTTTTTGGTCAAAAATGGCAAATTTCCAAATTTTCAAAAAAAAGGGGGGGCAAAAGTCAACTTTTTTATTTTTGACATCTGGTGACTTTTAATGACTGAAATAGGTTGGAATAGTAAAGGTAAGGTGGTTTGACCTTGAAAAAACCTTCAAGGTCATACCATGGCTAAATACAGTGATACGGTGTAAAAATCACAAAAATCCATGTCGCGACAACATTTTTTCACTTTTTTCAATATTTATTTTCTGTGTTGGGTATAGGGAACATAAACACACTATTTAAAGTAAAATGGGTACTGAAAAATGTTTCTCCTTGTTGGACTTATTTCGCAATCAAAAAATGTTAATTTTTTGCAAATCAACAAATGATGACCTTGACCTTTGACCTTGACCTTATTTTGGTCCTTAGGGGTCACTGACCCTGTATACCAAGTTTCATTGAAATATCTTAAGATTTGTTGATTTTAGAATTTTATACTAAAAAAGTCAAAGTTTCAAGGGGAATAACTCCTATATTATTGAATATATCAATATAAAAAATAGTAGTTTGACAACATAAGGAGTTATTCTACCTGTTTCAAAAGGATTGAATTTGTTACCTTCTATGGCTTAGGAGGAGATAGAGCAACAAACTTTACAGTGAAAAGGGAGATAATTCTTATACGCGAAAGGGTACGGTACCCAAGTGTTTTTTCTGAGACGACAAACCTTGACCGATAAAGTGTACCAACTATCATTGCGATATGTCGCGTACTTCTACAAGTTGATTTTTGGCGGAAGAAAAAAAATAATAATAATAATAATAATCAGAAGAAATACAATAAGGTCTTCCCTTGGAAAGGGAAAGACCTTAAAAAAGAGGGCAGATTGGACTTTTTCTGTGATTTTAGGGTTGATATCATCTAATTATGGTCAAATAAGGTGTATTTACCCAAAAATAACATTTTTTGGTCAAAAATGGCAAATTTCCAAATTTTCAAAAAAAAGGGGGGGCAAAAGTCAACTTTTTTATTTTTGACATCTGGTGACTTTTAATGACTGAAATAGGTTGGAATAGTAAAGGTAAGGTGGTTTGACCTTGAAAAAACCTTCAAGGTCATACCATGGCTAAATACAGTGATACGGTGTAAAAATCACAAAAATCCATGTCGCGACAACATTTTTTCACTTTTTTCAATATTTATTTTCTGTGTTGGGTATAGGGAACATAAACACACTATTTAAAGTAAAATGGGTACTGAAAAATGTTTCTCCTTGTTGGACTTATTTCGCAATCAAAAAATGTTAATTTTTTGCAAATCAACAAATGATGACCTTGACCTTTGACCTTGACCTTATTTTGGTCCTTAGGGGTCACTGACCCTGTATACCAAGTTTCATTGAAATATCTTAAGATTTGTTGATTTTAGAATTTTATACTAAAAAAGTCAAAGTTTCAAGGGGAATAACTCCTATATTATTGAATATATCAATATAAAAAATAGTAGTTTGACAACATAAGGAGTTATTCTACCTGTTTCAAAAGGATTGAATTTGTTACCTTCTATGGCTTAGGAGGAGATAGAGCAACAAACTTTACAGTGAAAAGGGAGATAATTCTTATACGCGAAAGGGTACGGTACCCAAGTGTTTTTTCTGAGACGACAAACCTTGACCGATAAAGTGTACCAACTATCATTGCGATATGTCGCGTACTTCTACAAGTTGATTTTTGGCGGAAGAAAAAAAATAATAATAATAATAATAATCAGAAGAAATACAATAAGGTCTTCCCTTGGAAAGGGAAAGACCTTAAAAAAGAGGGCAGATTGGACTTTTTCTGTGATTTTAGGGTTGATATCATCTAATTATGGTCAAATAAGGTGTATTTACCCAAAAATAACATTTTTTGGTCAAAAATGGCAAATTTCCAAATTTTCAAAAAAAAGGGGGGGCAAAAGTCAACTTTTTTATTTTTGACATCTGGTGACTTTTAATGACTGAAATAGGTTGGAATAGTAAAGGTAAGGTGGTTTGACCTTGAAAAAACCTTCAAGGTCATACCATGGCTAAATACAGTGATACGGTGTAAAAATCACAAAAATCCATGTCGCGACAACATTTTTTCACTTTTTTCAATATTTATTTTCTGTGTTGGGTATAGGGAACATAAACACACTATTTAAAGTAAAATGGGTACTGAAAAATGTTTCTCCTTGTTGGACTTATTTCGCAATCAAAAAATGTTAATTTTTTGCAAATCAACAAATGATGACCTTGACCTTTGACCTTGACCTTATTTTGGTCCTTAGGGGTCACTGACCCTGTATACCAAGTTTCATTGAAATATCTTAAGATTTGTTGATTTTAGAATTTTATACTAAAAAAGTCAAAGTTTCAAGGGGAATAACTCCTATATTATTGAATATATCAATATAAAAAATAGTAGTTTGACAACATAAGGAGTTATTCTACCTGTTTCAAAAGGATTGAATTTGTTACCTTCTATGGCTTAGGAGGAGATAGAGCAACAAACTTTACAGTGAAAAGGGAGATAATTCTTATACGCGAAAGGGTACGGTACCCAAGTGTTTTTTCTGAGACGACAAACCTTGACCGATAAAGTGTACCAACTATCATTGCGATATGTCGCGTACTTCTACAAGTTGATTTTTGGCGGAAGAAAAAAAATAATAATAATAATAATAATCAGAAGAAATACAATAAGGTCTTCCCTTGGAAAGGGAAAGACCTTAAAAAAGAGGGCAGATTGGACTTTTTCTGTGATTTTAGGGTTGATATCATCTAATTATGGTCAAATAAGGTGTATTTACCCAAAAATAACATTTTTTGGTCAAAAATGGCAAATTTCCAAATTTTCAAAAAAAAGGGGGGGCAAAAGTCAACTTTTTTATTTTTGACATCTGGTGACTTTTAATGACTGAAATAGGTTGGAATAGTAAAGGTAAGGTGGTTTGACCTTGAAAAAACCTTCAAGGTCATACCATGGCTAAATACAGTGATACGGTGTAAAAATCACAAAAATCCATGTCGCGACAACATTTTTTCACTTTTTTCAATATTTATTTTCTGTGTTGGGTATAGGGAACATAAACACACTATTTAAAGTAAAATGGGTACTGAAAAATGTTTCTCCTTGTTGGACTTATTTCGCAATCAAAAAATGTTAATTTTTTGCAAATCAACAAATGATGACCTTGACCTTTGACCTTGACCTTATTTTGGTCCTTAGGGGTCACTGACCCTGTATACCAAGTTTCATTGAAATATCTTAAGATTTGTTGATTTTAGAATTTTATACTAAAAAAGTCAAAGTTTCAAGGGGAATAACTCCTATATTATTGAATATATCAATATAAAAAATAGTAGTTTGACAACATAAGGAGTTATTCTACCTGTTTCAAAAGGATTGAATTTGTTACCTTCTATGGCTTAGGAGGAGATAGAGCAACAAACTTTACAGTGAAAAGGGAGATAATTCTTATACGCGAAAGGGTACGGTACCCAAGTGTTTTTTCTGAGACGACAAACCTTGACCGATAAAGTGTACCAACTATCATTGCGATATGTCGCGTACTTCTACAAGTTGATTTTTGGCGGAAGAAAAAAAATAATAATAATAATAATAATCAGAAGAAATACAATAAGGTCTTCCCTTGGAAAGGGAAAGACCTTAAAAAAGAGGGCAGATTGGACTTTTTCTGTGATTTTAGGGTTGATATCATCTAATTATGGTCAAATAAGGTGTATTTACCCAAAAATAACATTTTTTGGTCAAAAATGGCAAATTTCCAAATTTTCAAAAAAAAGGGGGGGCAAAAGTCAACTTTTTTATTTTTGACATCTGGTGACTTTTAATGACTGAAATAGGTTGGAATAGTAAAGGTAAGGTGGTTTGACCTTGAAAAAACCTTCAAGGTCATACCATGGCTAAATACAGTGATACGGTGTAAAAATCACAAAAATCCATGTCGCGACAACATTTTTTCACTTTTTTCAATATTTATTTTCTGTGTTGGGTATAGGGAACATAAACACACTATTTAAAGTAAAATGGGTACTGAAAAATGTTTCTCCTTGTTGGACTTATTTCGCAATCAAAAAATGTTAATTTTTTGCAAATCAACAAATGATGACCTTGACCTTTGACCTTGACCTTATTTTGGTCCTTAGGGGTCACTGACCCTGTATACCAAGTTTCATTGAAATATCTTAAGATTTGTTGATTTTAGAATTTTATACTAAAAAAGTCAAAGTTTCAAGGGGAATAACTCCTATATTATTGAATATATCAATATAAAAAATAGTAGTTTGACAACATAAGGAGTTATTCTACCTGTTTCAAAAGGATTGAATTTGTTACCTTCTATGGCTTAGGAGGAGATAGAGCAACAAACTTTACAGTGAAAAGGGAGATAATTCTTATACGCGAAAGGGTACGGTACCCAAGTGTTTTTTCTGAGACGACAAACCTTGACCGATAAAGTGTACCAACTATCATTGCGATATGTCGCGTACTTCTACAAGTTGATTTTTGGCGGAAGAAAAAAAATAATAATAATAATAATAATCAGAAGAAATACAATAAGGTCTTCCCTTGGAAAGGGAAAGACCTTAAAAAAGAGGGCAGATTGGACTTTTTCTGTGATTTTAGGGTTGATATCATCTAATTATGGTCAAATAAGGTGTATTTACCCAAAAATAACATTTTTTGGTCAAAAATGGCAAATTTCCAAATTTTCAAAAAAAAGGGGGGGCAAAAGTCAACTTTTTTATTTTTGACATCTGGTGACTTTTAATGACTGAAATAGGTTGGAATAGTAAAGGTAAGGTGGTTTGACCTTGAAAAAACCTTCAAGGTCATACCATGGCTAAATACAGTGATACGGTGTAAAAATCACAAAAATCCATGTCGCGACAACATTTTTTCACTTTTTTCAATATTTATTTTCTGTGTTGGGTATAGGGAACATAAACACACTATTTAAAGTAAAATGGGTACTGAAAAATGTTTCTCCTTGTTGGACTTATTTCGCAATCAAAAAATGTTAATTTTTTGCAAATCAACAAATGATGACCTTGACCTTTGACCTTGACCTTATTTTGGTCCTTAGGGGTCACTGACCCTGTATACCAAGTTTCATTGAAATATCTTAAGATTTGTTGATTTTAGAATTTTATACTAAAAAAGTCAAAGTTTCAAGGGGAATAACTCCTATATTATTGAATATATCAATATAAAAAATAGTAGTTTGACAACATAAGGAGTTATTCTACCTGTTTCAAAAGGATTGAATTTGTTACCTTCTATGGCTTAGGAGGAGATAGAGCAACAAACTTTACAGTGAAAAGGGAGATAATTCTTATACGCGAAAGGGTACGGTACCCAAGTGTTTTTTCTGAGACGACAAACCTTGACCGATAAAGTGTACCAACTATCATTGCGATATGTCGCGTACTTCTACAAGTTGATTTTTGGCGGAAGAAAAAAAATAATAATAATAATAATAATCAGAAGAAATACAATAAGGTCTTCCCTTGGAAAGGGAAAGACCTTAAAAAAGAGGGCAGATTGGACTTTTTCTGTGATTTTAGGGTTGATATCATCTAATTATGGTCAAATAAGGTGTATTTACCCAAAAATAACATTTTTTGGTCAAAAATGGCAAATTTCCAAATTTTCAAAAAAAAGGGGGGGCAAAAGTCAACTTTTTTATTTTTGACATCTGGTGACTTTTAATGACTGAAATAGGTTGGAATAGTAAAGGTAAGGTGGTTTGACCTTGAAAAAACCTTCAAGGTCATACCATGGCTAAATACAGTGATACGGTGTAAAAATCACAAAAATCCATGTCGCGACAACATTTTTTCACTTTTTTCAATATTTATTTTCTGTGTTGGGTATAGGGAACATAAACACACTATTTAAAGTAAAATGGGTACTGAAAAATGTTTCTCCTTGTTGGACTTATTTCGCAATCAAAAAATGTTAATTTTTTGCAAATCAACAAATGATGACCTTGACCTTTGACCTTGACCTTATTTTGGTCCTTAGGGGTCACTGACCCTGTATACCAAGTTTCATTGAAATATCTTAAGATTTGTTGATTTTAGAATTTTATACTAAAAAAGTCAAAGTTTCAAGGGGAATAACTCCTATATTATTGAATATATCAATATAAAAAATAGTAGTTTGACAACATAAGGAGTTATTCTACCTGTTTCAAAAGGATTGAATTTGTTACCTTCTATGGCTTAGGAGGAGATAGAGCAACAAACTTTACAGTGAAAAGGGAGATAATTCTTATACGCGAAAGGGTACGGTACCCAAGTGTTTTTTCTGAGACGACAAACCTTGACCGATAAAGTGTACCAACTATCATTGCGATATGTCGCGTACTTCTACAAGTTGATTTTTGGCGGAAGAAAAAAAATAATAATAATAATAATAATCAGAAGAAATACAATAAGGTCTTCCCTTGGAAAGGGAAAGACCTTAAAAAAGAGGGCAGATTGGACTTTTTCTGTGATTTTAGGGTTGATATCATCTAATTATGGTCAAATAAGGTGTATTTACCCAAAAATAACATTTTTTGGTCAAAAATGGCAAATTTCCAAATTTTCAAAAAAAAGGGGGGGCAAAAGTCAACTTTTTTATTTTTGACATCTGGTGACTTTTAATGACTGAAATAGGTTGGAATAGTAAAGGTAAGGTGGTTTGACCTTGAAAAAACCTTCAAGGTCATACCATGGCTAAATACAGTGATACGGTGTAAAAATCACAAAAATCCATGTCGCGACAACATTTTTTCACTTTTTTCAATATTTATTTTCTGTGTTGGGTATAGGGAACATAAACACACTATTTAAAGTAAAATGGGTACTGAAAAATGTTTCTCCTTGTTGGACTTATTTCGCAATCAAAAAATGTTAATTTTTTGCAAATCAACAAATGATGACCTTGACCTTTGACCTTGACCTTATTTTGGTCCTTAGGGGTCACTGACCCTGTATACCAAGTTTCATTGAAATATCTTAAGATTTGTTGATTTTAGAATTTTATACTAAAAAAGTCAAAGTTTCAAGGGGAATAACTCCTATATTATTGAATATATCAATATAAAAAATAGTAGTTTGACAACATAAGGAGTTATTCTACCTGTTTCAAAAGGATTGAATTTGTTACCTTCTATGGCTTAGGAGGAGATAGAGCAACAAACTTTACAGTGAAAAGGGAGATAATTCTTATACGCGAAAGGGTACGGTACCCAAGTGTTTTTTCTGAGACGACAAACCTTGACCGATAAAGTGTACCAACTATCATTGCGATATGTCGCGTACTTCTACAAGTTGATTTTTGGCGGAAGAAAAAAAATAATAATAATAATAATAATCAGAAGAAATACAATAAGGTCTTCCCTTGGAAAGGGAAAGACCTTAAAAAAGAGGGCAGATTGGACTTTTTCTGTGATTTTAGGGTTGATATCATCTAATTATGGTCAAATAAGGTGTATTTACCCAAAAATAACATTTTTTGGTCAAAAATGGCAAATTTCCAAATTTTCAAAAAAAAGGGGGGGCAAAAGTCAACTTTTTTATTTTTGACATCTGGTGACTTTTAATGACTGAAATAGGTTGGAATAGTAAAGGTAAGGTGGTTTGACCTTGAAAAAACCTTCAAGGTCATACCATGGCTAAATACAGTGATACGGTGTAAAAATCACAAAAATCCATGTCGCGACAACATTTTTTCACTTTTTTCAATATTTATTTTCTGTGTTGGGTATAGGGAACATAAACACACTATTTAAAGTAAAATGGGTACTGAAAAATGTTTCTCCTTGTTGGACTTATTTCGCAATCAAAAAATGTTAATTTTTTGCAAATCAACAAATGATGACCTTGACCTTTGACCTTGACCTTATTTTGGTCCTTAGGGGTCACTGACCCTGTATACCAAGTTTCATTGAAATATCTTAAGATTTGTTGATTTTAGAATTTTATACTAAAAAAGTCAAAGTTTCAAGGGGAATAACTCCTATATTATTGAATATATCAATATAAAAAATAGTAGTTTGACAACATAAGGAGTTATTCTACCTGTTTCAAAAGGATTGAATTTGTTACCTTCTATGGCTTAGGAGGAGATAGAGCAACAAACTTTACAGTGAAAAGGGAGATAATTCTTATACGCGAAAGGGTACGGTACCCAAGTGTTTTTTCTGAGACGACAAACCTTGACCGATAAAGTGTACCAACTATCATTGCGATATGTCGCGTACTTCTACAAGTTGATTTTTGGCGGAAGAAAAAAAATAATAATAATAATAATAATCAGAAGAAATACAATAAGGTCTTCCCTTGGAAAGGGAAAGACCTTAAAAAAGAGGGCAGATTGGACTTTTTCTGTGATTTTAGGGTTGATATCATCTAATTATGGTCAAATAAGGTGTATTTACCCAAAAATAACATTTTTTGGTCAAAAATGGCAAATTTCCAAATTTTCAAAAAAAAGGGGGGGCAAAAGTCAACTTTTTTATTTTTGACATCTGGTGACTTTTAATGACTGAAATAGGTTGGAATAGTAAAGGTAAGGTGGTTTGACCTTGAAAAAACCTTCAAGGTCATACCATGGCTAAATACAGTGATACGGTGTAAAAATCACAAAAATCCATGTCGCGACAACATTTTTTCACTTTTTTCAATATTTATTTTCTGTGTTGGGTATAGGGAACATAAACACACTATTTAAAGTAAAATGGGTACTGAAAAATGTTTCTCCTTGTTGGACTTATTTCGCAATCAAAAAATGTTAATTTTTTGCAAATCAACAAATGATGACCTTGACCTTTGACCTTGACCTTATTTTGGTCCTTAGGGGTCACTGACCCTGTATACCAAGTTTCATTGAAATATCTTAAGATTTGTTGATTTTAGAATTTTATACTAAAAAAGTCAAAGTTTCAAGGGGAATAACTCCTATATTATTGAATATATCAATATAAAAAATAGTAGTTTGACAACATAAGGAGTTATTCTACCTGTTTCAAAAGGATTGAATTTGTTACCTTCTATGGCTTAGGAGGAGATAGAGCAACAAACTTTACAGTGAAAAGGGAGATAATTCTTATACGCGAAAGGGTACGGTACCCAAGTGTTTTTTCTGAGACGACAAACCTTGACCGATAAAGTGTACCAACTATCATTGCGATATGTCGCGTACTTCTACAAGTTGATTTTTGGCGGAAGAAAAAAAATAATAATAATAATAATAATCAGAAGAAATACAATAAGGTCTTCCCTTGGAAAGGGAAAGACCTTAAAAAAGAGGGCAGATTGGACTTTTTCTGTGATTTTAGGGTTGATATCATCTAATTATGGTCAAATAAGGTGTATTTACCCAAAAATAACATTTTTTGGTCAAAAATGGCAAATTTCCAAATTTTCAAAAAAAAGGGGGGGCAAAAGTCAACTTTTTTATTTTTGACATCTGGTGACTTTTAATGACTGAAATAGGTTGGAATAGTAAAGGTAAGGTGGTTTGACCTTGAAAAAACCTTCAAGGTCATACCATGGCTAAATACAGTGATACGGTGTAAAAATCACAAAAATCCATGTCGCGACAACATTTTTTCACTTTTTTCAATATTTATTTTCTGTGTTGGGTATAGGGAACATAAACACACTATTTAAAGTAAAATGGGTACTGAAAAATGTTTCTCCTTGTTGGACTTATTTCGCAATCAAAAAATGTTAATTTTTTGCAAATCAACAAATGATGACCTTGACCTTTGACCTTGACCTTATTTTGGTCCTTAGGGGTCACTGACCCTGTATACCAAGTTTCATTGAAATATCTTAAGATTTGTTGATTTTAGAATTTTATACTAAAAAAGTCAAAGTTTCAAGGGGAATAACTCCTATATTATTGAATATATCAATATAAAAAATAGTAGTTTGACAACATAAGGAGTTATTCTACCTGTTTCAAAAGGATTGAATTTGTTACCTTCTATGGCTTAGGAGGAGATAGAGCAACAAACTTTACAGTGAAAAGGGAGATAATTCTTATACGCGAAAGGGTACGGTACCCAAGTGTTTTTTCTGAGACGACAAACCTTGACCGATAAAGTGTACCAACTATCATTGCGATATGTCGCGTACTTCTACAAGTTGATTTTTGGCGGAAGAAAAAAAATAATAATAATAATAATAATCAGAAGAAATACAATAAGGTCTTCCCTTGGAAAGGGAAAGACCTTAAAAAAGAGGGCAGATTGGACTTTTTCTGTGATTTTAGGGTTGATATCATCTAATTATGGTCAAATAAGGTGTATTTACCCAAAAATAACATTTTTTGGTCAAAAATGGCAAATTTCCAAATTTTCAAAAAAAAGGGGGGGCAAAAGTCAACTTTTTTATTTTTGACATCTGGTGACTTTTAATGACTGAAATAGGTTGGAATAGTAAAGGTAAGGTGGTTTGACCTTGAAAAAACCTTCAAGGTCATACCATGGCTAAATACAGTGATACGGTGTAAAAATCACAAAAATCCATGTCGCGACAACATTTTTTCACTTTTTTCAATATTTATTTTCTGTGTTGGGTATAGGGAACATAAACACACTATTTAAAGTAAAATGGGTACTGAAAAATGTTTCTCCTTGTTGGACTTATTTCGCAATCAAAAAATGTTAATTTTTTGCAAATCAACAAATGATGACCTTGACCTTTGACCTTGACCTTATTTTGGTCCTTAGGGGTCACTGACCCTGTATACCAAGTTTCATTGAAATATCTTAAGATTTGTTGATTTTAGAATTTTATACTAAAAAAGTCAAAGTTTCAAGGGGAATAACTCCTATATTATTGAATATATCAATATAAAAAATAGTAGTTTGACAACATAAGGAGTTATTCTACCTGTTTCAAAAGGATTGAATTTGTTACCTTCTATGGCTTAGGAGGAGATAGAGCAACAAACTTTACAGTGAAAAGGGAGATAATTCTTATACGCGAAAGGGTACGGTACCCAAGTGTTTTTTCTGAGACGACAAACCTTGACCGATAAAGTGTACCAACTATCATTGCGATATGTCGCGTACTTCTACAAGTTGATTTTTGGCGGAAGAAAAAAAATAATAATAATAATAATAATCAGAAGAAATACAATAAGGTCTTCCCTTGGAAAGGGAAAGACCTTAAAAAAGAGGGCAGATTGGACTTTTTCTGTGATTTTAGGGTTGATATCATCTAATTATGGTCAAATAAGGTGTATTTACCCAAAAATAACATTTTTTGGTCAAAAATGGCAAATTTCCAAATTTTCAAAAAAAAGGGGGGGCAAAAGTCAACTTTTTTATTTTTGACATCTGGTGACTTTTAATGACTGAAATAGGTTGGAATAGTAAAGGTAAGGTGGTTTGACCTTGAAAAAACCTTCAAGGTCATACCATGGCTAAATACAGTGATACGGTGTAAAAATCACAAAAATCCATGTCGCGACAACATTTTTTCACTTTTTTCAATATTTATTTTCTGTGTTGGGTATAGGGAACATAAACACACTATTTAAAGTAAAATGGGTACTGAAAAATGTTTCTCCTTGTTGGACTTATTTCGCAATCAAAAAATGTTAATTTTTTGCAAATCAACAAATGATGACCTTGACCTTTGACCTTGACCTTATTTTGGTCCTTAGGGGTCACTGACCCTGTATACCAAGTTTCATTGAAATATCTTAAGATTTGTTGATTTTAGAATTTTATACTAAAAAAGTCAAAGTTTCAAGGGGAATAACTCCTATATTATTGAATATATCAATATAAAAAATAGTAGTTTGACAACATAAGGAGTTATTCTACCTGTTTCAAAAGGATTGAATTTGTTACCTTCTATGGCTTAGGAGGAGATAGAGCAACAAACTTTACAGTGAAAAGGGAGATAATTCTTATACGCGAAAGGGTACGGTACCCAAGTGTTTTTTCTGAGACGACAAACCTTGACCGATAAAGTGTACCAACTATCATTGCGATATGTCGCGTACTTCTACAAGTTGATTTTTGGCGGAAGAAAAAAAATAATAATAATAATAATAATCAGAAGAAATACAATAAGGTCTTCCCTTGGAAAGGGAAAGACCTTAAAAAAGAGGGCAGATTGGACTTTTTCTGTGATTTTAGGGTTGATATCATCTAATTATGGTCAAATAAGGTGTATTTACCCAAAAATAACATTTTTTGGTCAAAAATGGCAAATTTCCAAATTTTCAAAAAAAAGGGGGGGCAAAAGTCAACTTTTTTATTTTTGACATCTGGTGACTTTTAATGACTGAAATAGGTTGGAATAGTAAAGGTAAGGTGGTTTGACCTTGAAAAAACCTTCAAGGTCATACCATGGCTAAATACAGTGATACGGTGTAAAAATCACAAAAATCCATGTCGCGACAACATTTTTTCACTTTTTTCAATATTTATTTTCTGTGTTGGGTAGAGGGAACATAAACACACTATTTAAAGTAAAATGGGTACTGAAAAATGTTTCTCCTTGTTGGACTTATTTCGCAATCAAAAAATGTTAATTTTTTGCAAATCAACAAATGATGACCTTGACCTTTGACCTTGACCTTATTTTGGTCCTTAGGGGTCACTGACCCTGTATACCAAGTTTCATTGAAATATCTTAAGATTTGTTGATTTTAGAATTTTATACTAAAAAAGTCAAAGTTTCAAGGGGAATAACTCCTATATTATTGAATATATCAATATAAAAAATAGTAGTTTGACAACATAAGGAGTTATTCTACCTGTTTCAAAAGGATTGAATTTGTTACCTTCTATGGCTTAGGAGGAGATAGAGCAACAAACTTTACAGTGAAAAGGGAGATAATTCTTATACGCGAAAGGGTACGGTACCCAAGTGTTTTTTCTGAGACGACAAACCTTGACCGATAAAGTGTACCAACTATCATTGCGATATGTCGCGTACTTCTACAAGTTGATTTTTGGCGGAAGAAAAAAAATAATAATAATAATAATAATCAGAAGAAATACAATAAGGTCTTCCCTTGGAAAGGGAAAGACCTTAATAATCAGAAGAAATACAATAAGGTCTTCCCTTGGAAAGGGAAAGACCTTAAAAAAGAGGGCAGATTGGACTTTTTCTGTGCTTTTAGGGTTGATATCATCTAATTATGGTCAAATGAGTTGTATTTATCCAAAAATAACATTTTTTGGTCAAAAATGGCAATTTTCCAAATTTTCAAAAAAAAGGGGGGGCAAAAGTCAACTTTTTTATTTTTGACATCTGGTGACTTTTAATGACTGAAATAAGTTGGAATAGTGAATGTAAGATGGTTTGACCTTGAAAAAACCTTCAAGGTCATACCATGGTTAAATACAGTGATACGGTCTAAAAATCACAAAAATCCATGTCGCGACAACATTTTTTTACTTTTTTCAAATTTTTTTTCTGTGCTGGGTAGAGGGAACATAAACACACTATTTAAAGTAAAATGGGTACTGAAAAATGTTTCTCCTTATTGGACTTATTTCGCAATCAAAAAATGTTAATTTTTTGCAAATCAACAAATGATGACCTTGACCTTTGACCTTGACCTTATTTTGGTCCTTAGGGGTCACTGACCCTGTATACCAAGTTTCATTGAAATATCTTGAGATTTGTTGATTTTATAATTTTATACTAAAAAAGTCAAAGTTTCAAGGGGAATAACTCCTATATTATTGAATATATCAATATGAAAAATAGTAGTTTGACAACACGATGAGTTACTCTACCTGTTTCAAAAGGATTGAATTTGATACCTGTTATGGCTTAGGAGGAGATAGAGCAACAAACTTTACAGTGAAAGGGGAGATAATTCTTATACGCGAAAGGGTACGGTACCCAAGTGTTTTTTCTGAGACGACAAACCTTGACCGATAAAGTGTACCAACTATCATTGCGACATGTCGCGTACTTCTACAAGTTGATTTTTGGCGGAAGAAAAAAAATAATAATAATAATAATCAGAAGAAATACAATAAGGTCTTCCCTTGGAAAGGGAAAGACCTTAAAAAAGAGGGCAGATTGGACTTTTTTGGTGCTTTTAGGGTGGATATCATCTAATTATGGTCAAATAAGGTGTATTTATCCAAAAATAACATTTTTTTGTCAAAAATGGCAAATTTCCAAATTTTCAAAAAAAAGGGGGGGCAAAAGTCAACTTTTTTATTTTTGACATCTGGTGACATTTAATGACTGAAATAGGTTGGAATAGTAAAGGTAAGGTGGTTTGACCTTGAAAAAACCTTCAAGGTCATACCATGGCTAAATACAGTGATACGGTGTAAAAATCACAAAAATCCATGTCGCGACAACATTTTTTCACTTTTTTCAAAATTTTTTTCTGTGTTGGGTAGAGAGAACATAAACACACTATTTAAAGTAAAATGGGTACTGAAAAATGTTTCTCCTTGTTGGACTTATTTCGCAGTCAAAAAATGTTAATTTTTTGTAAATCAACAAATGATGACCTTGACCTTTGACCTTGACCTTATTTTGGTCCTTAGGGGTCACTGACCCTGTATACCAAGTTTCATTGAAATACCTTAAGATTTGTTGATTTTATAATTTTATACTAAAAAAGTCAAAGTTTCAAGGGGAATAACTCCTATATTGAATATATCAAAATAAAAAATAGATGTGGCACAACACCAAGAGTTACTCTACCTGTTTCAAAAGGATTGAATATGATACCTGTTATGGCTTAGGAGGAGATAGAGCAACAAACTTTACAGTGAAAGGGGAGATAATTCTTATACGCGAAAGGGTACGGTACCCAAGTGTTTTTTCTGAGACGACAAACCTTGACCGATAAAGTATACCAACTTTCATTGCGACATGTCGCGTACTTCTACAAGTTGATTTTTGGCGGAAGAAAGAAAATAATAATAATCAGAAGAAATACAATAAGGTCTTCCCTTGGAAAGGGAAAGACCTTAATAATAATAATCAGAAGAAATACAATAAGGTCTTCCCTTGGAAAGGGAAAGACCTTAAAAAAGAGGGCAGATGGGACTTTTTCTGGGTTTTTATGGTTGATATCATCTAATTATGGTCAAATAAGGTGTATTTACCCAAAAATAACATTTTTTGGTCAAAAATGGCAAATTTCCAAATTTTCAAAAAAAGGGGGCGTGGCATGTCAACTTCCTTATTTCTGACTTTGGAATAGTTTTAATCATTGAAACAGGTTGGAATAGTAA
Organism: Arcuatula senhousia; assembly: GCA_963971305.1. Lineage (NCBI taxonomy): Eukaryota > Metazoa > Mollusca > Bivalvia > Mytilida > Mytilidae > Arcuatula > Arcuatula senhousia. Next base: position 52,206 of record CAXARO010000715.1, read on the forward strand.
AAGTAAGTTGATTTGACCTTGAAAAATGTTTCAAGGTCATATAATGGCTAAGTATAGTGATACGGTCTAATTTTCACTAAAATCTATGTCGCGACACCATTTTTTCATATTTTTCCAAAATTTTTTTTGGGTTCAATTAAGAAGACATAATCACATCATATAATGGAAAAAAAAATTCAAAAGGGTTACATTTTATTTGAGCTATTTCGCAATGAAAAAAGACTCATTTTTTGAAAATTTACAAATGATGACCTTGACCTTTGACCTTGACCTCATTTTGGTCCTTAGGGGTCACTGACCTGGTATACCAAGTTTCATTGAAATATCTTAAGAAATGTTGATTTTAGTATTTTAATACTAAAAAAGTCAAAGTTTAAAGGGGAATAACTCCTGTATTGGTAAATATACCAATATGAAAATTGACCCTGCACAAGTTCAAGAGTTACTCTTCTGAATGCAAAAGGAATAAAGTTGGTACCTATTATGGTTTAGGAGGAGAAGATTCCACAAACTTTATAGCTAAAAGGGGCATAACTCTTATACGTAAAATGGTACGGTACCCAAGTGTTTTTTCTGAAACGACAAACATAGACCGATAAAGTATACCAAGTATCTTTGCGACATGTCGCGTACTTCTCAAAGTTGAAATTTGGCGAAACGGCGGAAGAAAGAAAATAATAATAATAATAATCAGAAGAAATACAATAAGGTCTTCCCTTGGAAAGGGAAAGACCTTAAAAAAGAGGGCAGATGGGACTTTTTCTGGGTTTTTATGGTTGATATCATCTAATTATGGTCAAATAAGGTGTATTTACCCAAAAATAACATTTTTTGGTCAAAAATGGCAAATTTCCAAATTTTCAAAAAAAGGGGGCGTGGCATGTCAACTTCCTTATTTCTGACTTTGGAATAGTTTTAATCATTGAAACAGGTTGGAATAGTAAAAGTAAGTTGATTTGACCTTGAAAAATGTTTCAAGGTCATATAATGGCTAAGTATATTGATACGGTCTAATTTTCACTAAAATCTATGTCGCGACACCATTTTTTCATATTTTTCCAAAATTTTTTTTGGGTTCAATTAAGAAGACATAATCACATCATATAATGGAAAAAAAAATTCAAAAGGGTTACATTTTATTTGAGCTATTTCGCAATGAAAAAAGACTCATTTTTTGAAAATTTACAAATGATGACCTTGACCTTTGACCTTGACCTCATTTTGGTCCTTAGGGGTCACTGACCTGGTATACCAAGTTTCATTGAAATATCTTAAGAAATGTTGATTTTAGTATTTTAATACTAAAAAAGTCAAAGTTTAAAGGGGAATAACTCCTGTATTGGTAAATATACCAATATGAAAATTGACCCTGCACAAGTTCAAGAGTTACTCTTCTGAATGCAAAAGGAATAAAGTTGGTACCTATTATGGTTTAGGAGGAGAAGATTCCACAAACTTTATAGCTAAAAGGGGCATAACTCTTATACGTAAAATGGTACGGTACCCAAGTGTTTTTTCTGAAACGACAAACATAGACCGATAAAGTATACCAAGTATCTTTGCGACATGTCGCGTACTTCTCAAAGTTGAAATTTGGCGAAACGGCGGAAGAAAGAAAATAATAATAATAATAATCAGAAGAAATACAATAAGGTCTTCCCTTGGAAAGGGAAAGACCTTAAAAAAGAGGGCAGATGGGACTTTTTCTGGGTTTTTATGGTTGATATCATCTAATTATGGTCAAATAAGGTGTATTTACCCAAAAATAACATTTTTTGGTCAAAAATGGCAAATTTCCAAATTTTCAAAAAAAGGGGGCGTGGCATGTCAACTTCCTTATTTCTGACTTTGGAATAGTTTTAATCATTGAAACAGGTTGGAATAGTAAAAGTAAGTTGATTTGACCTTGAAAAATGTTTCAAGGTCATATAATGGCTAAGTATAGTGATACGGTCTAATTTTCACTAAAATCTATGTCGCGACACCATTTTTTCATATTTTTCCAAAATTTTTTTTGGGTTCAATTAAGAAGACATAATCACATCATATAATGGAAAAAAAAATTCAAAAGGGTTACATTTTATTTGAGCTATTTCGCAATGAAAAAAGACTCATTTTTTGAAAATTTACAAATGATGACCTTGACCTTCGACCTTGACCTCATTTTGGTCCTTAGGGGTCACTGACCTGGTATACCAAGTTTCATTGAAATATCTTAAGAAATGTTGATTTTAGTATTTTAATACTAAAAAAGTCAAAGTTTAAAGGGGAATAACTCCTGTATTGGTAAATATACCAATATGAAAATTGACCCTGCACAAGTTCAAGAGTTACTCTTCTGAATGCAAAAGGAATAAAGTTGGTACCTATTATGGTTTAGGAGGAGAAGATTCCACAAACTTTATAGCTAAAAGGGGCATAACTCTTATACGTAAAATGGTACGGTACCCAAGTGTTTTTTCTGAAACGACAAACATAGAACGATAAAGTATACCAAGTATCTTTGCGACATGTCGCGTACTTCTCAAAGTTGAAATTTGGCGAAACGGCGGAAGAAAGAAAATAATAATAATAATAATCAGAAGAAATACAATAAGGTCTTCCCTTGGAAAGGGAAAGACCTTAATAATAATCAGAAGAAATACAATAAGGTCTTCCCTTGGAAAGGGAAAGACCTTAAAAAAGAGGGCAGATGGGACTTTTTCTGGGTTTTTATGGTTGATATCATCTAATTATGGTCAAATAAGGTGTATTTACCAAAAAATAACAGTTTTTTGTCAAAAATGGCAAATTTCCAAATTTTCAAAAAAAGGGGGCGTGGCATGTCAACTTCCTTATTTCTGACATTTGAACAGTTTTAATCATTGAAACAGGTTGGAATAGTAAAAGTAAGTTGATTTGACCTTGAAAAATGTTTCAAGGTCATATAATGGCTAAGTATAGTGATACGGTCTAATTTTCACTAAAATCCATGTCGCGACACCATTTTTTCATATTTTTCCAAAAAAATTTTTGGGTTTAATTAAGAAGACATTATCACATCATATAATGGAAAAAAAATTCCAAAAAGGGTTACATTTTATTTGAGCTATTTCGCAATGAAAAAAGACTCATTTTTTGAAAATTTACAAATGATGACCTTGACCTTTGACCTTGACCTAATTTTGGTCCTTAGGGGTCAATGACCTTGTATACTAAGTTTCATTGAAATATCTTAAAAAATGTTGATTTTAGAATTTTAATACTAAAAAAGTCAAAGTTTAAAGGGGAATAACTCCTGTATTGGTAAATATACCAATGTGAAAATTGACCCTGCACAAGTTCAAGAGTTACTCTTCTGAATGCAAAAGGAATAAAGTTGGTACCTATTATGGTTTAGGAGGAGAAGATTCCACAAACTTTATAGCTAAAAGGGGCATAACTCTTATACGTAAAATGGTACGGTACCCAAGTGTTTTTTCTGAAACGACAAACATAGACCGATAAAGTATACCAAGTATCTTTGCGACATGTCGCGTACTTCTCAAAGTTGAAATTTGGCGAAACGGCGGAAGAAAGAAAATAATAATAATAATCAGAAGAAATACAATAAGGTCTTCCCTTGGAAAGGGAAAGACCTTAAAAAAGAGGGCAGATGGGACTTTTTCTGGGTTTTTATGGTTGATATCATCTAATTATGGTCAAATAAGGTGTATTTACCAAAAAATAACAGTTTTTTGTCAAAAATGGCAAATTTCCAAATTTTCAAAAAAAGGGGGCGTGGCATGTCAACTTCCTTATTTCTGACATTTGAAC
>CAXARO010000716.1:0-50007 GCA_963971305.1 Arcuatula senhousia
ATCTCATAATATAATATCTTTTTGGTGCAGAAAGCAGAGGTACCAATGGGGTATCCGAATGTCAAAAGTCCAAAAGGGCAGAGACAAAACCAGTAAACACCAACAAGAACGGGACAAAAACAAACAACATGTTAAACATGGAAACACAAAATAACTGAATATCAATCAACAACGCGAACTCCAGTCGAAACAAGAGTGAACTCAGGTGCTCCGGAAGAGTAAGCAGTTCCTGCTTGCTATAGCACACCCGTCGCGTTGCCAATAGTTCATTCAGCGTGTCAAATCTGGTAAAGGAAGACAAAACAACACCCTATGACAAACCAACATCTGCGCTCATCCGAGAGATCGAAATCCCATATTTGTCTATAAGTGCATGATGTATTCCGTAAAATTTCTTGAGTGAAGACAGCAACCGAGGAGCAACATAACCCTGTGTGAGCAATTTTTGCGTCAGACGTGTCGCTCTGCTAAGGAAATCGATGTAAGTCCCGCATGCTCTGGAGTAACGAATCAATTGAGATATGTAAACTCCATAACTGGAGCGGACGGAATGTTGCTGCACAAGAACGGAAAGTTGACGATTGGAAAGTTGAAGTCAGTCAATTTCGAGATGTAGATCTAAATATGAATCAGACTTCCTAGAATCCGTTGTGTCCTTTATCTCAAGCTCCTGGGGATATATGAGATGGAGAAAGTCAGCAAATCGAGAATTGTTTAGTGAAAGGACATCATCAAAATAACGGAACGTGAGGTTGAAAGAGAGAGCTAGTCTACGGTCTTTTTTGTCTAGAAGAGATTGTAAGAAGTCTGCTTCATATGAATGAAGAAACAAATCAGCAAGCAAAGCTGCACAATTAATGCCCTTTTGAATTCCTATTGTTTGCTGAAAAACACGTCCACCAAACTGAACAAACATGTCGTCAATAAGAATAAGAAAGTTGAGCATGTTGATTATTTGGTCTTCTGTAAATTTGTTCTTTTCCATAGACTCATTGATGACAAAGTGAGTCTTGGTATAATCGACTACAAGAAATTTGTACCTGCGTTTTCCATTCTTTTTGAAAAAGCTGCGTTTAATCAGCTATGCCAATCGCGATTTCAGTTGTTCATGTGGAATAGAAGTGTAAGTGTGGAGAAATCGAATGTTTTGATGCTGTTAGAAGATGAAACTGATTTAGAGTTAAAAATCTCTATCAGTTCTTTCGAATTCTTCAGGATCCACATTTGATTGGCACCATTTCTAGAATAACAACAATCGTAATATTTCTGGAGGCCGGATTTTATTGCCGTAAGTATTGAAGTCAACAGAACTTAAAGAGGCTTAGTTGTACATTTGGATGACCCTGCAATGAAACGCTGTTTGTATGGATTTTTATGTAATTTAGGAATCCAGGCATGCAGGCATGTAGATAACCAAGAACTAGTATACTTGCTAGGTATATTTTCCTTTCTTTGAAATCATTTGATGTATATATCATTACAGTATATAATGTGTGGCGATGATGTTGAAGTGCTCCCTTGTTCCCACGTTGGGCACCTGTATAGAAAGGCGGTGGTGTGGGGTAAAGAAGTGGACGAGTCACAGGTCGCCAATGCCTACAGAGTGGCTGAGGTCTGGATGGATGAATATAAACATTTAGTGTTCGAAAGATTTGGAAACTATACAGTACGTGTTATCATTGTAGTAGCTTTATAACATTTAGTGTTCGAGAGATTTGGAAACTATACAGTACGTGTTATCATTGTAGTAGCTTTATAACATTTAGTGTTCGAGAGATTTGGAAACTATACAGTACGTGTAATCATTGTAGTAGCTTTATAACATTTAGTGTTCGAAAGATTTGGAAACTATACAGTACGTGTAATCATTGTAGTAGCTTTATAACATTTAGTGTTCGAAAGATTTGGAAACTATACAGTACGTGTTATCATTGTAGTAGCTTTATAACATTTAGTGTTCGAAAGATTTGGAAACTATACAGTACGTGTAATCATTGTAGTAGCTTTATAACATTTAGTGTTCGAAAGATTTGGAAACTATACAGTACGTGTAATCATTGTAGTAGCTTTATAACATTTAGTGTTCGAGAGATTTGGAAACTATACAGTAGGTGTAACCATTGTAGTAGCTTTATAACATTTAGTGTTCGAAAGATTTGGAAACTATACAGTACGTGTAATCATTGTAGTAGCAATTAATATATCTCATATGTATTAGTAACATTCTCTATGAAGCATAAAAGCAAAATATTTCTTAATTCAATTAGTTAATACAAGTTAATGCAACTTACATTTAAATGTGGAATAGGTGTAAACCACATATCCCGCATAATCAACTGGAAATTAAAAAAAAAAAATGAAAAACAGCCAGCTGCCTTCAACGATGCCAGTAGTATAGACGCTGCTCTAGTTGTTTTGCTCAATCTCCCCTATTAATAATCTCCAACAAAGCACGAAATAACACACAGTAAAAATCAAGTTTAAATCAAGAAGAGTGAACCTGAAATATAAAGACAAAACGAAAAAAAAAACGGGACGAAAAGGAACTCCCTTGAGAACACCCGAGTTACCCTCAGCTTTTGCGTTTTTGTCAATTAGGTTTTTAACATTAAAAATGATTCTTCTTTTAGGACCTGTTTTAGTACTCATTTTTACTGATAGCATGTAGCATAAACCCAGTAAAATGTTATATTTTTTAAGTTGGTATTTTCTTCACAGCTACCAATGGGTGATGTTTCGGAGAGAAAAAAGGTCCGTGCCAGAAACAACTGCAGGTCTTTTCAGTACTACTTGGACCATATTAGAGAAATCATTGATATCTATGTTCCCCTGAATCTAAAGGCTTCTGGTCTTCTAAGTGTAGGTCTTCTCATTCTCCATTATCATTACGAATGCTTTGAACAAACAATATATCTATGACTCTAACAAATATTTTACATATACATATCGTGTACTCCAACACTATGTAATCCAAGACTTTATTGTCAAAAGATTACATTGAGACCATACCTTCTATATAGAGTGTTTTTACCCAGGTCTTTTTTGGCACCATCATAGGTTGCAACCTTACTTATCGTTTTATCTGAGTTGAACAAGTATGTGAAGAAAGATCTATATGCTTAATATATTATCCTGGTCCAATTGAAGCAAGAGTCATAAAAGTTTCCATTGTGGAGTTTGTTGTAACAGATAATCTTATTATGATTCGTATCATTTTTTTTCCTATTGAAAGCAACACACTGGCATTTGTGATTAAGAGGCTGTCCAAGCAAAACCCAGGCTGACAAATCTTTTTCTAAAAAAATCACTGATTTCACATCAGGTTAACATCCATGCAGAATTTTTGATACTTTTTTAAAGAATGCATTGAAAATATGCAGACATGCATATTTGCAAACTTTGATCGCTTTGTTCATGAAGTTTAATACAGAATTACAAGTCATCCATGTTGCTTCCAAACGAATCCTGGTGATTTTTGTTTTACATAATGAGTCCAACACTATATTAAAACAATAAATTTGCTGGGATAAAATTCTTCATATGACAAATTTTCTAGGCTTTTGCCTGATTTCTACATGGACAGCCTCTTAAAAACTAATTTTAAGAGCTCCATTTGATGGTTACAGCCAATTGCTGTAATTACATGATGAATTTTCAATAACATTCATGATAGGTACGAGACTATTTAATATTCATTGTCATTTGTTTTAATCAAACATCTTCTGTAGATTGTTATTGGTCAAAAGTAAAATAAATGGACACAAGTTGAACTAATTGTAATTAATGGAATCAAAAATACAAAAAGTCGGGCAATAAATAATCTTACGGTGAACGCGCGTTTCGTCTATCCAACATTTACCAAAGGTGATTTACCAAAAAATTGAAAATGCCAAACACTTAGTACACTTAGAATGTATGTTATAATTTCTTCTAGATTTCAAGGTCCAAAGGGAAAGGATGTATGACTAACAACCAAACTGTTTATATGTCTTTATGTCATTACAAAGGAATGTATCAGGTATTGTTAAAGATAATGTGTCTGATGATATACACAGGCAAAATGTTGACTGCGTTTAACGTGCGTCTGGCGTACGTTAAACGCATGTCATCTGACGCATATTAAATTGGCGTTTCTAACCGCGTACGTCTGACGCACGTTAAAAATTAATCTTGGCAATATTTTTATTTCATAATAAAACACATTAAATAAATAACTTACTAACTTCATACATTTTAAGAAACTATATGTCTGACGTATGGTAAACGTACGTTTACCGCTCGTTTAAAAACCGTACGTCTGACATATGTTTTTACAATAATTTGACGTACATTTACGGTACAGCGGTTAGAAACGTATGTTAAACGTACGTTTATGCACTACGTCAGACGCATGTTTTTATTAACGTATGTCAGACATATGTCTAAATTTTGCCTGTGTAGTTCATAAAAACTACAGATTTCATATGCATTTGTATCAAGTTATGTAAAAGAAAATGCTTCTGGGCCCGGTTTCATAAAACATCTCAAATTGAGTATTTCCTTAAATCTCTCCTCAACTCAAATTTTGACATTTGTGATTGGTTGGATTTTGAGTTGAGGAAGGATTTGAGGAAATACTCAATTTGAGATGTATTATGAAACCGGGACCTGATCAAACAGTGCATAAAAACCACAGATCTTATATTAACTTATATCATATAACACCAAATAAACCGTTTTATTCCCGTTTGGTATTGTATCATGTAAAATAATATGTTTCTGATCAAACAGTTCATAATAACTACAGATCTTATATTTATTTGTATCAGGTATGTTAAGGAATATGTATCTGATTTTACAGTTCACAAATAACTACAGATTTAATATTCATTTTTTAGCAGGTAATGTCAAAAACATGTTTCTGATCAAACAGTTAATAAAAAACTACAAATTTCACATTCAATACACTAAAAAAAGATAAAAAGAGTCATGTGAAATTTACTTCAACACCACTGACTGAAATATACAGTACAGACGACGATATCATAAGCTGTCGAGGCAAACGCTTCACATGAATATATTGTAGTTTAAACTCCGTTTTGCACTTCAGTTCTGGGAGTTATCCTCCGACAATGAGATTAGATCTGGGACCACGTGTCTTGTTCCAGAAAACAAAGGAATGAAAGTGACAACAAAACTATGTGACACAGACAGGTTTCACCAATGGATTTACCAAGAGGTGGGTTTTTCTATAAACGTTTTACTGGAAATCTGAACTCATGCAATGTAATCTAATATTTGCGTCACTTTAACAACAGACAGCATTGATATTAAGAATTAAGGGAATCAATTTTGATTAATTCAAAAGATGATTTTGTAAAAGCTATATCTGACATTTTAGAATTTAGAATATAACTAGAAATACCTAGTTCGATTGCTTTGTTTTTCAAAGTGTTTTGAAGGTATTTGGTATAAAAAGACGTCAGAACTCCTCCTGAAACACTGTTAAAGATTTTGAATAATATCCTAATCACTTTTATTATAGGACAACATGATTAAAAGTCAAGAAAATGGACTATGTCTTACAGCAAACGGAAGGGACATCATTATGAATGACTGTGTAGGGTCAGCCAATCAGATCTGGACATGGCAGAGGAAGTAAAGAAAAGTTTCTACACGCAAAATGTTATTTGTTATTTACTTGTAATGTGTGAATCATAGTTTGTTTTGAAAAGTTATTTTTGTTAAAAGTATCACTGTAAGTAACTAAAAATGACGGTACTCTCAATGAATGTGTTTAGCACCATTTACATTGAGTTTCTTACATCAGCGTTGCTCATTCTTTAAATACATTTATGCATTGAACATGTTGAACAAATGCAATATCTCAAATGAGCCTTTATTATTTATATTAATGAGGTAATGATGTTTAAGCCGAAACAAAACCCTGAAAATGTCCGAGTAATGGTTGTCGCAGGGTAAATATGAATTTCTATGATGGTATGTCAGGGTAAATATGAATTTCTATGATGGTATGTCAGGGTAAATATGAGGGTAAATATGAATTTCTATGATGGTATGTCAGGGTAAATATGAATTTCTATGATGGTATGTCAGGGTAAATATGAATTTCTATGATGGTATGTCAGGGTAAATATGAGGGTAAATATGAATTTCTATGATGGCATGTCAGGGTAAATATGAATTTCTTTGATGGTATGTCAGGGTAAATATGAATTTCTATGATGGTATGTCAGGGTAAATATGAATTTCTATGATGGTATGTCAGGGTAAATATGAATTTCTTTGATGGTATGTCAGGGTAAATATGAATTTCTTTGATGGTATGTCAGGGTAAATATAAATTTCTATGATGGTATGTCAGGGTAAATATGAATTTCTTTGATGGTATGTCAGGGTAAATATGAATTTCTATGATGGTATGTCAGGGTAAATATGAATTTCTATGATGGTATGTCAGGGTAAATATGAATTTCTATGATGGTATGTCAGGGTAAATATGAATTTCTATGATGGTATGTCAGGGTAAATATGAATTTCTATGATGGTATGTCAGGGTAAATATGAATTTCTATGATGGTATGTCAGGGTAAATATGAATTTCTTTGATGGTATGTCAGGGTAAATATGAATTTCTTTGATGGTATGTCAGGGTAAATATAAATTTCTATGATGGTATGTCAGGGTAAATATGAATTTCTTTGATGGTATGTCAGGGTAAATATGAATTTCTATGATGGTATGTCAGGGTAAATATGAATTTCTTTGATGGTATGTCAGGGTAAATATGAATTTCTTTGATGGTATGTCAGGGTAAATATGAATTTCTTTGATGGTATGTCAGGGTAAATATGAATTTTTTTTGATGGTATGTCAGGGTAAATATGAATTTTTATGATGGTATGTCAGGGTAAATATGAATTTCTTTGATGGTATGTCAGGGTAAATATGAATTTCTATGCCATGATGGTATGTCAGGGTAAATTTGAATTTCTTTGATGGTATGTCAGGGTAAATATGAATTTCTATGATGGTATGTCAATTAAAACAGAATGACAAAGAACATAACTGTTTGACTACTCAATGATTTTTTTCAACCTATTCGAATATTTCATCAGGTTAAAATACAAAATATGACACTTGATCCAAAAGAATGGCTCTATACATGATACAAAACCAGGAGAAAGTAAAGTTTACCATTCTAAAAAACCTCAACTAAACAGCAACCAGCAGCACATTATCCCACCTAAAAGAACTGTATCACGGGTGGCCGGAAAATTTATATGTTCTTACCGGGTTATAACAGAACCTTGGCGTGTGGTGCAAAGAAATGGACGAGTCTGAAGTTAGCAAATAATACAAAATGGCTAATGTTTCAACGGAAAATTATCCATCGAGCTGTGTTTCGTACACCTTTTCACATCTCATTATTTTCTATAAAAGTTCGACGTCCGAACGAGTTTGAAACGACACAGTACGTGTAATAATTGCATCGGCAAGGGTTAAATTTTCGTGTATAAGTAACATCAGTAACACTCTCTCTGCAACAACAAAAAACATTTTGTAAACAAAATATTTCTCAATTTAATTATAAGTTCATGCAAAAAGCAAAAAAGGTGTCAATAAGGAATCAGATGCCAAAGTCTGAAATGGCAAAGACAAAATCAGTAAGCACTAGCGAAAAAAACATGAAGAACTCAGGTGCTCCGGAAGAGTAAACAGTTGTTGCATGCTATAAAACACCGGTAGCGTGTTGCTCAGTTCAATTTAGCGTGTCAAATCCAACAGAGTTGGATAAAACAAAATCATGCGAAAAACCAACAAACATATGCGCTCATAATAATGATAATAGTAAGAAAACATTGTATAGCGCCATATAAACTCTAGGGCGCTTTAAATCATATAAAAATATAGCGAAACAAATTATGAGAGATTGAGCTACATGTACCCAAATATTTAGTTGAAATTGAAGGGTTTTGAGCCTTTACTCACATGCATGGCAAAAACTTAACCTACTTCTCAATGTATCTCAACTCAGTCCTTAATTGAGGCTTTATTGAGCATTGTGGTAGACTGATTTCATTGGTTATTTGTGTGTGGAAAATGAACTTGAGGTTAATCTATTATACCATTTACCTATTCAAGACTCATCAGAGGCGCTCTACCAAAAATATTGAAAATGCCAAACACTATATGAATATGAAGAGCATAGAACAATAAAACCAAAAATACCAAACTGGGGAACCAAATTATTACTAAGATAATCAACATATGTCTGGGGTAGGAAGAACCTTAGGGTTTCGACAGTTTTGAAATTTAGACGGATAATTTAAAACTTTGATGTTTTCTCCAACTCAAAAGTGTTGGTGCCGCAGCGGGCTAACCTCGGGGAATTAAAACTCCACCAGCAGTGCTAACCTTCACGTGTGTTCGAAATACAAATGACAACAAAGTTCCAGACAATAAATTTTGCTACGCCTGACGCGCGTTTCGTCTATTCAAGACTTATCAAAGATGTCTCCTTCAAAATAAGAAAAAGGCATAACTGCCTTTTAAACTATTTATGTTTTATTGTCTCGTGCATAAATATTACCATATACCATATCCATATGACAGACCAACGTGAAACCCAAGTGAAGACGGAAGCTAGTGAAATAGACAGCTCTATTGAATTCTAGTAACAAAAACAACTATCATGTTTTAAAATTCTATTAAGGAAATTTTTTACAGGTTTGGCGAATATTGACCACGGTGTTTAAATGTATAAATCATAAATGTCACACTGAAAATAACTGTGCAATAAATTAAACTTTAAATGTATAAATCATAATTGTCACACTGAAAATAAATGTAAATGTGAAATGTACATAAATCTTGATCGCCGAAAATGTAAAATTGGCAGATCAACAAATGTAAAATGAGTAGACTTCCCGGAAGCAAATGACCCTGGAAATCAGAGGCCAATGCCAACAGTCCAGTGTTTTTGTTATATGTAACAATGAAATAAGCATGTTCCTGCAGCCTGTCCATTGATCAAAGTCATGTTTTAAAAAGGGAGCTAATACCACGCATGCGTATGAAGCCAAGCTTCGGTAAAGCTAAAACTCGCAATGAAAATACGATAGCGTCCCCCTTTGATAAATGATTTAAATTAACAAAATTTAAATCTCCTTATCAAAGATGTCTCCTTCAAAATAAGAAAAAGGCATAACTGCCTTTTAAACTATTTATGTTTTATTGTCTCGTGCATAAATATTACCATATACCATATCCATATGACAGACCAACGTGAAACCCAAGTGAAGACGGAAGCTAGTGAAATAGACAGCTCTATTGAATTCTAGTAACAAAAACAACTATCATGTTTTAAAATTCTATTAAGGAAATTTTTTACAGGTTTGGCGAATATTGACCACGGTGTTTAAATGTATAAATCATAAATGTCACACTGAAAATAACTGTGCAATAAATTAAACTTTAAATGTATAAATCATAATTGTCACACTGAAAATAAATGTAAATGTGAAATGTACATAAATCTTGATCGCCGAAAATGTAAAATTGGCAGATCAACAAATGTAAAATGAGTAGACTTCCCGGAAGCAAATGACCCTGGAAATCAGAGGCCAATGCCAACAGTCCAGTGTTTTTGTTATATGTAACAATGAAATAAGCATGTTCCTGCAGCGAAAAATGCCAGATTGACAGGGGAATCAAATGAGTGCAATGAATGATGGACCTGTCAACCGCCAATAAAATTGGGGGTGGAGCTGCAGTTCCGTGGTCAAAACGCCAAATTTTAAATGGTTATACTGTTTAACAAATTTCATACAATTCAATACCATGTGTTCTAAAACTTGAAATTACTTTCATTTAGATGAACAGTCTTTCATTATTTAAACTTTGCGATAGTGATTTAAACCCATTATACAAAATGAAAATAAAGATGCATACCATTTAAACATTAAGAGAAAATGAAAAATTCAAGATATTAAACTAAGAACTAAAATGGTAAGCATACATGTACAATTGAAACTCAACAAGGGGTTGCACGAAGTCGTGCCAAGCATACCCCCACTCAACCATTCGGAAAACAGGATGTAGATGACCGACTGACCTGGAAAGGGGGGGCACAGTACAACTCATCATGCTCAAGCTATATACCAAATTGGAAATCGATCTCTTTTGTAGAAGCTTAGAAATCTGTTTTGTTTTTACCCATAAAAGTGTAAGTTGGCTCGGAAAACAGGAAGTAGATGATGGACTGACCTGGCAGGGAGGAACGGTATAACTAATCATACTCAAACTGTGTACCAAATTTGAAACCAATCCATCCAGTAGAAGCCGAGAAAACTGTTACGAAAAATTTCACATCTTAAATTATTTACCCTAAAAAGTCTAAGTCGGCTCAGAAACAGGAAGTAGATATTGGACTGATCTGGAAAGGGGGGCATGGTATAACTCATCATGCTGAAGCTGTGTACCAAATTCAATCCCTCCAGTAGAAGCAGAGAAATTGAACCAGACGGACAAGGTGATTGCAATATAGCCCCCTCTCTTACGAGTGGGGGTATAATATGTATTGGAACTGAGCTTCATAAGAAATGAACAATCTAAGATTATCTCAACCAAGAACTAATAGATTTAATGTATGCAACACAACCTACATTACAATAACAATTTAAAATTATTTGCAATGGAAAACAGCCCTTCCTTATGCCCATGTACCAATTTAACTACTGTAATAAAAAAGGGTCCAACTAAAACAAAAAGCAACTTTGAGTTGTGACATCACATGATTTCCCATATGATACAGCACATTCTTCAAGAACCGCCAGAATAAGAAAATTAATGTCAAAAACAATTGATGGTTATCAATTTGTACTTTAAAAGCAAATATCAATGGAAATGGTACTCCTCTTGTTTTCCAGGACAAAGAAAATTAAAATTTCAAAGCTTGCTTTCATGGGCAAATTTTACCCTTCCTTTAACTTGTTAAATTCTATTAAAATGTGACCTATAGTAATAATAAATGTACACATACATACCTGCACACTAATAAAAATGTTGCTAAACTTTAGCAGTTAAGCTCAGCCTCCTTTAATTTTAAAGGAAACCCATACCCCACCTTGTTGCAAATTCTTTTCCTCTTACTGGATTAAAATTATGAAAATTTTGTTTGGTTGTTGTTTGTTCTCTGCCTCCCAGTACTGAATGGCATTATCTGAAACTTGTATTGAATTAATTTAATTAATAATTAGTTTGATGACTAGACAAAATACCAACATATACTTTGGCAATTTTATATTGTGTCATTTATTGTGACTGTATACATTTACTGCACCCAATGATCATTATTGCAGCAAATTTGGTGTGAACAACCTATTCCTATTCAAGACACAAAAATGTAATGAATGACCATAAAGATTAAAATATGTAATAAAAACCTACACAATGCTCAAAAATACATGTACATTTAACTAATGTACATGTTCATACACTTTATATAATCATATATGGGGATTCCTCCTTATATTGATTTGTTTGACCTGAGCCATGATAGGCATGGGCTCTTGTTTTGATGTGTACTTGTAGAAAATATTTCTTTCGAGTTACTTAAATGCAGCATGTGCTACAATACTGAAATTCCTGACACAGATATATGTATACTACATGTACTCAAAAAAAAATACCTGATGTAAGAGTGTATATCAATTAAGTGTGTCAATAATATGTTGATTGGAAATGCATTGTTTTGTCTAAGTCATCATACATGAATGGGTACACGTACCAAATATTTATACATTTTAATTGAATTGACATGTACATAATGAGTACATGTAATTCCTGTACATGTATATATCTTTAGTTACATTCATTTTTTGTTTGATTTGAACGCCAACAATGAAGAGTATTGATGTAGAAATGCATCTTGTCATCATGCTCAAAAATTCTTGTTAGATCTAATATCAATTAAACTTACCAACTGTCAGAAAAACCTCTTTAAAAGAATAGAACTAAACATATTAGCCCCCCCCCCTTATATTAGTTTGCATAAACCTAAATACAAAATATCAGCAGATTAAAAAGGAACTAGCCATATGTAATGAATGTGCTTAATATACATAATGTAGACTCTGAATCAATGTATACCTCCTTATAGTTTATATTCAAAATACAAAGCAAATATTGAAATCCAACTTTGTAGAAGACAGTTTGATTTAGACTATAGAAACCAATCAAAATTCAATCTTCATTAACTATCATGCTTTTAATTTACAACATAAAAACTAGAAATGCTTGCTTTGTTGTATAATAACATGTCATTTTTCCTTTTCATTATTTTTATGTAAATGTGCCTTGCTTCACAATCAGTTGAAACATATTATTTTAATATTAAAATTTAATAATCATAATATTGCCACATTAAATCATACAAATATTTTTCATTTCTACATGATGTACTTAACTCATTTAAGTTTGTGTATTATTTACAATACATTACCTTTATCATGTTTATCATTAATCTGAAATTTTTTGTGTGTTCAAATGCCTGGATTTGTCTCATCAATTGTAGCTACTACAGGTTCTGTCACATGTAAAACTGGCAGAAACGTTACACCATATACAGTCAATAGCCCATATTATACCTTATCTAACCCATAATGCTGAAACAGTAGCTGCAAACTTGTCACAAGTTAAACTAAACAAATAATAATTATATAAATCAATCATGTCAATTTAAAATAATTTCAATTTTACACGATTAAAGTATCAAACCGTGGTCGACTCACTGGACTTTGTTTTATTCAACTAATCTTAAAGGCTTACGCAAAATGTATTTAGAAGTTGCAATATTGTGCCATTATAATCTTTGTTACTATTCGAACCCCCAGATGGTACATAAATACAAAGCCAAAATACAATCATAAGTGCCCAAGGTAACAATAGCACAACTATGTGAATATAATTAGCAATCTAAAACGAGACACAATAGAGCCGCTTGTAACATGTATAAATATAAAAATATTAAAAACCAGATCAAAACCAACGATGCGGACTAGCATGTACTTGTATACAACTTAACCATGAAAAACAGTTGTTTACTTTAGTGTATAAAGTAAAAATAAAAAACTATTTTTTTAATCCTGCAAAAACTCCTATGAAAATTACTGTACTCTCTGATTAAACTGCAAAGTCACTTAGTTGTGAATAAATATACTTGCAAACATAGCTATAACATGGTACATGTATATTATTAATGTGTAAAAATGCAAGTTTCTTGAAATAGTAAATGTCAGTCTCAAATAATTACAGGCTTATTAAGCATAACAACATTACTGCCAATGTTTAAAACAGAAAATTAACATTAGTATGTACATGTATCAGATATATCCACATCTCATTGTAAATTATACAAAGCTGTAAAATAATATCTAGGACGTTCAATCTTTAAACAAAACCCTGTGTGCACACTTTATTTTACAAATTCGGTAAGTAAGCAAAACTAATTCTTATCAGAGGCGCTCTACCAAAAATATTGAAAATGCCAAACACTACTGAAACTTGGCTCAGTAGTTGCACTTTGGGTTTAGATTGTGCCAATGCGGAATTTGGGAAAAGCACTAGGGGCTGGGCTACATAGGTTGCCTAAGGGCACATTCCCCTTTCTCGATATAAAAAAATGTTCATGATTTTCTGATATCAAAAATTCATATTTCTGATATCATGAATGGAATTATTGATATCAAACATTGATTTTTTGATATCAAAAATTGATTACTTGATATAAAAAAATAATCCTAGATTGCATGACTGATGATGTTTAATGCAGTTGTGTTTTCTGATATGTTTTCAGTTTAAATTTGCCAAATTTGCAGTTTTCAATGCATATATTGAACGAACGATGCAAGTGAACTTTATCATTTATTGCTTATATTTTACTAAGAACTAAATGCTTGTCAATTTTCATTGAAATCTGGAAATATGTCATTTGGTATCACCCTACCTTGAAAGAAACATGAAGGAAACACGTGTTCATTGACTTTGAATATTTAATTTTTGAACATTACAACTGTGACTTTATTAAATTTTAATTTATTGACGAACAAGTAACATACATAATTATGTCGAGTAAGAATTGCTTGAAATATATTGCTGTTTTATGTGTATTGGTTTATTTTATTGTTGGATTTCAATTATATGCCTGTATGTTAAGACTTATAAATCCATGTGCAAATCCAGATCAAAATGTTCAGACAGAAGTCAAGATTAAAACTACCACCAGCAGGGTATATGGACCAGGTAAGCTCCCGAACTACCACGTGGAGGGTATATGGACCAGGTTAGATGCCAAACTATATCCAGGAGGGTATATGGACCAGGTAAGATAAAAAACTACCACCAAGAGGGCATATGGATCAGGTAAGCTCTAAAACTATCACCAGGAGGGTATATGGATCAGGTAAGCTCTAAAACTATCACCAGGAGGGTATATGGACCAGGTAAGCTCCCAGGGTATTTGGACCAGATAAGCTCCCAAACTATCACAAGGAGGGTATATGGACCAGGTAAGCTCCCGGACTACCACCAGGAGGGTATATGGACCAGGTAAACTCCCAAACTATCACCATGAGGGTATATGGACCAGGTAAGCTTCCGATCTAATATCAGGAGGGTCTATGGACCAGGTAAGCTCCCAAACTACCACCAGGAGGGTTTAAGGACCAGGTGAGCTCCCGGACTACCACCAGGAGGGTATATGGACCAGGTAAACTCCCAAACTATCACCATGAGGGTATATGGACCAGGTAAGCTTCCGATCTAATATCAGGAGGGTCTATGGACCAGGTAAGCTCCCAAACTACCACCAGGATGGTATATGGACTAGGTAAGATGCCAAACTACAACCAGGAGGTCATATGAACCAGTAAAGCTTCCAAACAACATTCAGGAGGCCATATGGACAAGGTAAGCCTTTAAACTATCACCAGAAGGTATATGGACCAGGTTAGCTCCCAAACTATCACCAGGAAGGTATATGGACCAGGTAAGCCTTTAAACTATCACCAGAAGGGTATATGGACCAGGTAAGCTTCCTAACTAGCACCAGGGGGTATATGGACCAGTAAAGCTTCCAAACAACAACCAGGAGGATATATGGAACAGGTAAGCTCAAAAATACCACCAGGAGGGTATACGAACCAGGTAAGATGCCAAACTATCACACGGAGGATATATGGAACAGGTTAGCTCCCAAACTATCACCAGGAGGGCATATGGACCAGGTAAGCTCCCGAACTACCATTAGGACTGTATATTGACCAGGTAAACTCCCAAACTATCACCATGAGGGTATATGGACGAGGTAAACTTCCGATATAATATCAGGCGGATCTTTGGACAAGGTAAGCTTCCAAACTATCACCAGGAAGGACTATGGACCAGGTAAGCCTTAAGACTAACAACAGTAGGGTATATGGACCAGGTAAGCTCCCGAACTACAACCAGGAGGTCATATGGACCAGTAAAGCTTCCAAACAACCAGGAGGCCATATGGACAAGGTAAGCCTTTAAACTATCATCAGAAGATATATGGACCAGGTTAGCTCCCAAACTATCACCAGGAGGGTATATGGACCAGGTAAGCCTTTAAACTATCACCAGAAGGATATATGGACCAGGTAAGCTTCCTAACTACCACCAGGGAGTATATTGACCAGTAAAGCTTCCAAACAACAACCAGAAGGGTATATGGAACAGGTAAGCTCCCAAAATATCACCAGGAGGGTACATGGACCAGGTAAGATGCCAAACTATATCCAGGAGGGTATATGGACCAGGTAAGCTCCAAAATACTATCAAGTGGGTATACGGACCAGGTAAGATGCCAAACTATCACCAGGAGGATATATGGAACAGGTTTGCTCACAAACTATCACCAGGAGGGCATATGGACAAGGTAAGCTCCCGAACTACCATTAGGAGTGTATATTGACCAGGTAAACTCCCAAACTATCACAATGAGGGTATATGGACCAGGTAAACTTCCGATATAATATCAGGCGGATCTTTGGATCAGGTAAACTTCCAAACTATCACTAGAAAGGACTATGGACCAGGTTAGCCTTAAAACTAACAACGGTAGGGTATATGGACCAGGTAAGCTCCCGAACTACCACCAGGAGGGTATATGGACCAGGTAAGATGCCAAACTACAACCAGGAGGTCATATGGACCAGTAAAGCTTGTAAACAACAACCAGGAGGGCATATGGACCAGGTAAGCCTTTAAACTATCACCAGAAGGAATATGGACCTGGAAAGCTCTTAAATTATCACCAGGAGGGTATTTGGACCAGATTAGATGCCAAACTACCACCGAGAGGGTATATGGATCAGGTAACCTCTAAAACTACCACCAGGAGGGCATATGGACCAGTTAAGCTCCCAGGGTATTTGCACCAGGTAAGCTCCCAAACTATCACCAAGAGGGCATATGGACCAGGTTAAGATCCCAAACTTCCACAAGGAGGGAATATGGACCAGGTTAGATGCCAAGCTATCACCAAGATGCATAGTTTGGCATCTTACCTAGTCCAAAGATCCTCCTGGTGATAGTTTGGGAGATATAGAATGGATAAGGTGAGCTGCAAAGTTAGAAAGGGGTGTCCGTGTGCCAACAGTGATGAAAGTCATCTTTTTAAAGCCGTTGACACCGGTAAATCCAGCATGGGGTTGAGCTGGAATCGAACCCATACTCTGTCATCTATGGCAACTTCGCCTGCACTGTGTCCAGCGCCTAGACCACTACACCACCTAGGCTAGATAAAAATCTAGCTTTCGGTTGCCTAGTTAAGCCTCCTCGTAGACATTCTAAGGTTGTAACACAGTACACGATGAACATTAGGTGGGAAGGGAGAGAAAGATAAGCTGTACGCAACACCATTTATATATATATATATACTTCTATTACTATACCAGTTGCGAACAATTCTCTATCTTTCTCTCCCTACCCACCTAATGTTCATCGCGTACTGTATTACAACCTTAGATTGTCTACGAGGAGGCTTAACTAAGCAACCGATAGCTAGTTTTTTTATCTAGCCTAGGTGGTCTAGTGGTGTAGGGCGCTGGACACAGTGCAGGCGAAGTTGCCATAAATGACAAATTATGGGTTCGATTCCAGCTCAACCCCATGCTGGATTTTCCGGTGTCAACAGCTTTAAAAAGATGATTTTCATCACTGTTGGCACACGGACACCCCTTCTAACTTTGCAGCTCTCCATATCCATTCTATATTATATCAATTACTCTACAGAGCTATACGCAACACCATTTATCATATATATACTTCTATTACTATACCAGTTGCGACCAATTCTCTATTTTTCTCTCCCTACCCACCTAATGTTCATCGTGTACTGTGTTACAACCTTAGATTGTCTACGAGGAGGCTTAACTAGGCAACCGAAAGCTAGATTTGTATCTAGCCTAGGTGGTCTAGTGGTCTATGCCGCTTGACACAGTGCAGGAGAAGTTGCCATAGATGACAGAGTATGGGTTCGATTCCAGCTCAACCCCATACTGGATTTTCCGGTGTCAACGGCTTTAAAAAGATGGTTTTCATCACTGTTGGCACACGGATACCTCTTTCTAACTTTGCAGCTCACCATATCCATTCTAAATTATATCATTAACTTAACAGAGCTGTACGCAACACCATTTATATTTATAGATAGTTTGGGAGCTTACCTTGCGACCCATATTCCCTTCTGGTGACATATGGACAAGTAAAGATCCCAAACTACCACCAGGAGGGAATATGGACCAGGTAAGCTCCCAAACTAAAAGCAGGAGGGTATATGGACCAGGTAAGCTCCCAAACTAAAAGCAGGAGGGTATATTGACCAGGTAAGCTCCCAAACTTAAAGCAGGAGGGTATATGGACCAGGTAAGCTCCCGAACTATCACCAGGAGGGTATATGGACCAAGTTAGCCCCCGAACAATCACCAGGAGGGTTTATGGATCAGGTAAGCTCCCGGACCACCACCAGGAGGGAATATGGAACAGGAACGATGCTAAACTAAAAGCAGGAGGTCATATGGACCAGTAAAGCTTCCAAACAACAACCAGGAGGGCATATTGACCAGGTAAGCCTTTAAACTATCACCAGAAGGTATATGGATCAGGTTAGATCTTAAATTATCACCAGGAGGGTATATGGACCAGGTTAGATGCCAAAATACCACCAGGAGGGTATATGGATCAGTGAAGATGCCAAACTTCCAAGAGGGCATATGGATCAGGTAATCTCTAATGCTATCACCAGGAGGGTATTTGGACCAGGTAAGCTCCAAAACTATCACCAGGAGGGTATAAGGACCAGGTAAGCTCCCAAACTATCACCAGGAGGGCATATGGACCAGGTAAGCTCTAAAACTATCACCAGGAGGGTATATGGACCAGGTGAGCTTCCGATCTAATATCAGGAGGATCCATGGACCAGGTAAGCTCCCAAACTATCACCAGGAGGATATATGGACCAGGAAAGCTTCCAAACTATAATCAGGAGGGCATATGGACCAGGTAAGCCTTTAAACTATCACCAGAAGTATATGCACCAGGTTAGCTCCCGAACTATCACCAGAAGGACACAAGGAGGGTATATTGACCAGGTAAGCTTCCGATCTAATATCAGGAGGATCTATGGACCAGGTAAGCTCCCAAACTATCACCAGGAGGGTATATGGACCAGGAAAGATGCTAAACTACAACAAGGAGGTCATATGGACCAGTAAAGCTTCCAAACAACAATCAGGAGGGTATATGGACCAGGTAAGCCTTTAAACTATCACCAGAAGGTATATGGACCAGGTTAGCTCCCGAACTATCACCAGAAGGCATAAGGATCAGGGAAGCTCCCAAACTATCACCAAGAGGGCATATGGACCAGGTAAACTCCCAAACTATCACTAGGAAGGTATATGGATAAGTTAAGATCCCGAAACTACCACAAGGAGGGTATATTGGCCAGGTAAGATGCCAAACTACCACCAGGAGGTCATATGGACCAAGTTAGCATTTAAACTATCACCAGGAGGGTATATGGACCAGGTCAACTTCCAAACTACCACCAGGACGGTAAAAGGACCAGGTTAGCTCCCAAACTACCACCAGATGGTACATGGACCAGGTAAGCTCCCGAACTACCATCAAGAGTGCAAATTGACCAGGTTAGATGCCAAACTATATCCAAGAGGTCATATGGACAAGTTAAGATCCCAAACTACCACCGGGAGGGAATATTTCCCAGATTAGATGCCAAACTATCACCAAGAGGGCATATGGACAAGTTCAGATCCAAAACTACCACCAGGAAGGAATATGGGTCGACCAGGTAAGCTCCAAAACTATCAACAGGAGGATCTATGGACCAGGTAAGCTCCCAAACTATCCCCAGGAGGGTATATGGACCAGGTAAGCTACCAAACTACCACCAGGAGGGTATATGCACCAGGTAAGATGCCAAACTACAACCAGGAGAGTATATGGAACAGGTAAGCTCCCCAACTACTACCAGAAGGGCATATGGACCAAGTAAACTCTCAAACTATCACTAAGAAGTATTTGGATCAGGGAAGATGCCAAACTAGCACCAGGAAGTAAATGGACCAGGTAAGCTCTTAAACTTACACCAGGAGGGAATATTCACCAGGTAAGCTCTTAAACTATCACCAGAAAGGAATATGGACCAGGTAAGCTCTTTAGCTATCACCAGGAGGGCATATGGACAAGGTAATCTGCCAAACTACCACCAGGAAGGTATATGTATAAGGTAACCTCCCAAACTACCACCAGCAGGGTATATGGACCAGATAAGCTCCCAAACTACCATCAGGAGGCCATATGGACCAGGTAAGCTCCCAAACTACCATTAGGAGGCCATATGGACCAGGATAGCTCCCAAACTACCACCAGCAGGGTATATGGACCAAATAAGCTCACCAGCAGGGTGTATGGACCAGTTAAGCTCTCAAACTACAATCAGGAAGGTATATGGACCAGGTAAGCTCGCAAACTATCACCAGCAGGGTGTATGGACCAGTTAAGCTCCCAAGCTACCATCAGGAAGGTATATGGACCAGGTTAGCTCCCAAACTACCACAGCAGGGTATATGGACCAGTTAAGCTCCCAAACTACCATCAGAAATATATATGGACCAGGTTAGCTCCCAAACTATCACCAGAAGGGTGTATGGACCAGGTAACATTCAAACAAACACCAGTAGGGTTTATGGACCAGGTAGCCTTTAAACTAACACCAGGGGGGCATATGGACCAGATAAGCCTTAATACTAACTACCACCAGGGGGCATATGGACCAGGTAAACTTTATCATAACGTGTCATACATGCCTTACTCCAGGAGGTAACCTTTACAACAGCGCATAAAATGATTTTACTGTGCTTGTTTGTATCAGCAAACATGACACATGAATAATAATTTCTTCATAGACCGAAATATATGAAAGGAATTCGTCTTTTTTCATAACTTTTTAGCTCACCTGACCTGAAGGGTCATTTGAGCTATTGCCGTCACTTTGCGTCCGTCGTCTTTCCGTCGTCCGTCGTCCAACTTTTCAAAAATCTTCTTCTCTGAAACCGCATGGCCAAATGTAACTAAACTTGATAGGGTTGTTCTATAGTATGTCCTTTACAAAACCATCGTTCGGATTTTTGATTAGATGAACAACATGGCCGTCGTGGTTAAAAATAGAACATAGGGGTAAATTGCAGTTTTTTGCAAATAACTCGAAAAACGGTAACAGATATCAAAATTCTGGCATAGGATTAAAGTGATCAGCACCTCAAGATCTACCTGCTCTGAAAGTTTCAAGAAGATCCAACAACATCAAATTTATAAACAGCAATTTATTCATTATTTAAAAATTCTTTTGGCCTAGAAAATTACCTATTACGTCTTCCAGAGAAGAATAGTTTTTGGATTTCTAAATTTCGTACTTCAAACTTACATTTACCAATTGAAACGGGACGCTGGGCTAATATTCCAAAAGCAAACCACATCTGCAATTTGTGCCATGAAGAAGTAGGAAATGAGTTTCACATTCTCTTTCAATGTAAAAATGATATTGTAAAGGATAATAGAGCAAAATATATTCCTAATTATTATACGATTAATCAAAATTACGACAAAATGAAAGGTCTCCTTACACTTTGTAATGTCAAGGTATTAAAAAACCTGTCATTATTTATCAAAAACATTTCTGCATCATTATTTTGATTTTGTCATATTTTTGTAAACCACTATATTCATACTCATTCTGTTATTTGTATATAAGTTGTATTCATATGATATGTAATACTGTGTCTGAGTATATCAATAAAACTTGAAAACTTGATTAGTCGACGACCATAATTTTCCTAAACTTGGTAGATAACATACATATGATTAGGTATACAATCAAAGCGCTAAAGCGTTAAAAGGCAGAGCTAAATCTTAGCACTAAAAATAAAGAACGCTCTGTGTTTCACAAAACTTGAAACATAGCACATCAGTTTTGTTTGTTACAAAAAATCTGTAATTTAGCTCCGCCCACTTGATCAAAGGTCAAAGGTCAACAATGCTTAAGTAAACGTCAACGAGTATTGATACACGATATGTAGTGCACATTTATATCGCATTTATGTTGGGGTATAAATATGTACCTCTTATTTTAGACAATCCGTATAACATTTAAAACACAATACACGATTAATGTTTGTTCTGTAATCGATCCTCTGGTAGCAATATTGACTGACCGATTTACCCTGTCTAGACGGAAAAAAAAACGCGAAAATCAGATAGCTTTATGACTCCATAAGGCTCTGCCTAAAAATTGAAAGCTATCACTTCGGGGGCATCAGATAGAAACGTTTATTAAATTCATTAAAAATTGATAAAGAAAAAACTGTTAAAGGAGGATAACTCTTCATGATCAACGGTTGATCTGACAATTTTGACACAAAGTCTTTTTTGTAGATTTTTATAAGCTTAACGATTCTCCAATTCTAACATTTCTTCTAGTACTAACGGCTTTTATTATAAAGTCCAAACACTGTGAAACTGGTAAATTTTTATGATTATCATTAAGGGGAAACATTTCCTTTACAGAATCGTCACACAGCTTTTGCTCAATGGAGAGTTTTGTAGCGCAGGAAGAGGGACGGTTGCTTCGAATTTTCTCAATCTCTAATAATTTTTGTATATAAGCCAAAACTAAGGTCTGACCCACCCTGTTTTATATTTAGCAACAGTGGAAATGTTGTTTAGTAGGCTTGCAAAAAAAATAATCACAAAATTGGCAAAGGTTATCCTAAAATCATGTTTATAAAGTTTGAAAGCAATCCCTTCAGTGCTTTAAGATAAGATAATCTTTTCAGAAAAAGTTTACGGACATAAGACGGGCGCCTAGTGATGGTTATAAAATAACAGTGGAAATGATTTAGGTGTTTTTTTTTGTGAAAGCAGTATATTTGTAATTTATATGGATGACAGAAATGGGCTTATTAAAAATACAAAGATGTCAATAGTAGGTGTCTAATACTGATTTTTCTCCATAAATTTGTTTGTACGGTTATTATACTCAAATGTATTATTATTCAAAGCAAACTTCAATTTATGTTCGATTGTTTCTTTGTATTTTTTTTATCAATTTATAATTTTATGAGATTGCCAGTTTTCCAATGTGTGATTTTTTTGTCCTTTACATGGGATATTATAATTGATTATAATGTAAAAAACTTTTGATTAACATAAATGTATTAAATATGTCTTGACATATGGTTGTACAAGTATTGACCTAGCTTAAAAAATAAATTCATTCTGAATCGTTTTAATGAGTTCATTCCACACCCTCATTCAACACTACTATCGGGTTCTCAGAAGTATGCACAAATAAAACTACTGTTGTCCTATTAAAACATTATGCATTTAATTTCACACTTCACCCCATTTTATGCCATACTTTGGCTAAAAATACAAGTTCTCAATAGTTCATGTTATTCAAAATACTTTTGTTTCCTGTGGTTAAATTTTGATTTTGTTTTTGTTTTTATCACGGCCAGGACCCTACGTCACATGCAAGGATACCGTTTCCAGTTTTTACCGAGATTTCGGCCCGCCTCAAGGTAAGTTGACACTTGGTTCTTCATGATAACAAATATATACAGGAAAACTTTCTAGTGCATTTGGTGGCACCAAACTCCAGCTACTTTATCGCTATAGTCGGCCTCTTAAATGTGCTTTGTTCTATGCAAACACCTCTGTACAGTTCAGAAATCGAGCAAGGATACAGTTTGCATTTTATGCCGATTTTTACTAAGCTGTTGTTTTTTCCATAGTACAAAGATATTTGCAGTGTATATTTTGTTGCAAACCCACCAGAATAAAAATGTATGAGCATATGTCTTCTTTGGCATCTAAACAAGGTCTTATGTAAATTACAAATGGCAAAGTCTTAAAATGATACCGTTCACATCCGATCAATTCACGGATACCGTTTGCATTGTAAATGCATATTTTCTAAAAGTATATATAAAACTCTTTATCCTGCACTTTATCGAACTTTAAACCCCCTTAAATAAAAATGCTAAAATACCAATGTAGCTTAAACATATTTATAATCTATTTTCATCTTCCAAAATTAAGAATGTGTATGCGTACCAAGTTCCTGTTTAAATTTATATCGGAGTTGCTAGAATTTGCTTCTTCTTGTCAAGGAATTGTATAATTCTATATAATTCCTTGTTCTTGTCGAACTGCTAAAATCATATATTATATGAGATGCACTTAAAAAGTGTACGTGGCAGAACTGAACACCAAAACAACTGAAAAGGTTCGTAGTTCGATATCCATTTGATATGGAAAAATTAATGAACCGATTTTCCAACCGACATTATATGTAATAGTCTACCTAAGAAACAAAACATTTGTTGACTGCGTATTTTTAACATTAATTTATCAACGATTCTTAGAAATACATGGCATAGCTGGGACTGAAAAGAAGTGAAGGAATAATTTCGGCAGTGGGTCTGGGGCTGCTCAAGGCCCCCAGTAACTCCAGGGAAGCGAAGCCCCCGGAAGCTTCAGGGAGATAACGTTAAGAGCATCATAAATTATATTGTCTTGAAAACTTACCACAACTTTGCAAGTATATTGAGCTTTTGACATAATGGGAAATTGAAAGATATTAATTCTTAAGACATTAAGAATATTTCGAGAAAGTTCGGGCAAGCTCTGTAGTTTCCTAACGGAATAATGTAGGTTTATCTCAGATGACATATTACTAAACGTTCTAAATATTCAAATATTCATTCAAATCCTTTAAAATATTTATGATATTATAAAAACGACAAAACGCAAATAAATGGTCTGATCATTCGCTGACATATTGTAAAAATATCATCATATTTGTTTGTCACTCAAAGGGAATAAAAGTTATTATATATTTTAACACACATTTTTTTTTCTAAAAACATTCTGAATTTCAGTCCCAAAATCTTATTTTTTTATTGAACGGGACCAATATCCAACAAGAACTTTGACTTACTAGATGAGATAACGGAATAATGTAGGTTTTTCTCAGATGACATATTACTAAACGTTCTAAATATTCAAATATTCATTCAAATCCTTTAAAATATTTATGATATTATAAAAACGACAAAACGCAAATAAATTGTCTGATCATTCGCTGACATATTATAAAAATATCATCATATTTGTTTGTCACTCAAAGGGAATAAAAGTTATTATATATTTTAACACACATTTTTTTTCTAAAAACATTCTGAATTTCAGTCCCAAAATCTTATTTTTTTATTGAACGGGACCAATATCCAACAAGAACTTTGACTTACTAGATGAGATCATGGAAGTTATATTCTTGCCTTCCGTGCAGGGCCCGGAAGGGTATAAGCCAGCAGCAGCGTTAAGCTTGTCAATTAAAGTCCATTAAAAAGCGCACAGAAACCTGACATCGGGTTAGACCCGACTTAGCCCAAAAAGCGACTTCGGATTTGTGCCCCAGGTTGTTAAATGGGACAGCCCTGTCAAAATAAATGCCGGTGTCGTCAGGCTATAATGCGGAAAACCTGACCGCAAACGCTAATGGGTCAACGTGTGTGAAGATTGCCACGCTTCATGCACGTATAAGACCCCTTGGACCACCTAGTAGTGCACCGCATGACAAAGGCTAAATTTTTTGCCCTTCCCCACCTCTCCACTTTTCCTATGGTCTTCAAAATTTACTGTTCCTTCGTTTCCCACCCCACTCATATATTTTATTTCTTATCATCATTTCATGACTGTTCATTTTATCATCCATTTCATGTTCATCGTCTCCAAATTACCTTTATAGCGTTACAAGGGCGTAAAACACCAACTCACTCCTCATTCATACTAAAAATCTTACACCACTAATTGTACACTGGAGAAATGTCACATAACCGAAGGTAATAAAACAATTTTCAGCTTAAAACGCTTCCTCTATCAATGTCAAGACAAACGATCTTAACCATTGAATAACTAAGCCATGTATGTTTGCTCAACCTGCAACAAAGACTGTGCCTCCAAACCTGAACTAAACAGACACTAAAGAATGGAAAAGGTTTCCTCTGTCATATACGTGATGTTTGTAGTACCATATGAAATTTGACAAATTGAGTGAACTGATCATAACATTTTAATTCAACAAACGATTCCAGCGGCCTGGCTCTATTGAGTCTACTCTTTCGAACCATACAAAGGTTTTGAGAATCGTTGGTAAATTAATATTCCCCCAATACGCGGGGCAACAATGTTTTGTTCCCTTTGAAGACTATTGCAAATGATGTCGGAAAGCGGTTCATGAAATATTCACAACTAACGAAGAACGAACCATTAATCTTGACAATTGTTTGAGGGGGAATCACTTATGCCACGTATACTACCAAATACATCTCATATAATCTATGATACTGGCAGTTCGACCAGAAGAAGCCAATATACAATAGGTAGGGGACTTGGTGCCGATATGCACATTTTTAATTTTGAGAGATGAAAAATTAATTTTGTTTAAATAGATATTTCAACATTTTATTTAAGGGGAAATTAGAATGTCGATAAAGTGCAGGATAAAGAGTTTTATATATACTTTTAAAAATGTATTTACAATGCAAACGGTATCCGTGAATTGATCGGATGTGAACGGTATCATTTTAACACTTTGCCATTTGTTATTTACATAAGACCTTGTTCAGATCCAAAAGAAGACCTTTGCTCATACATTTGTATTCTGGTGGGTTTGCAACAAAATATACACTGCAAATATCTTTGTACTATGGAAAAAACAACAGCTTAATAAAAATCGGCATAAAATGCAAACTGTATCCTTGCTCGATTTCTGAACTGTACAGAGATGTTTGCATAGAACAAAGCACATTTAAGAGGCCGACTATAGTGATAAAGTAGCTGGAGTTTGGTGCCACCAAATGCACTAGAAAGTTTTCCTGTATACATTTGTTATAATGTAGAACCAAGTGTCAACTTACCTTGAGGCGGACCGAAATGTCGGTAAAAACTGGAAACGGTATCCTTGCGTGTGACGTAGGGTCCTGGCCGTGTTTATTGATTTGAGAAAATGCTCTTAGCTTCAATGTAGTTTATTTTTGAAATAAACTACATGATTTTTTTTTGGTGTTACTGTTGGGTACCCCCTTAAGTGATAAGTGAGGACTTCTGAAAGACAAAACATCACTATTTCAAAAATAGAGCTATAATTCTTATTCCATATACGTAAGCTGAAAAGATCTCAATATATATCATATTATAAAACACGATGTGCACCATAAAAAAATTAGTTCATGGTTCAATAGACCAATAAAAATCTTGGCCGTGCGCAGCATGATACGACCACAACATGTCGACCCTGTTTGTTTTAGGCCTAATACGGATAGTCAATTGCTCTGGACACATGCAGCACATGGTGGACTGATAAAGTTTTTTGACACATGCAGCCTTTGGTGAGCCTTTGCACCCACATTTCATAAGGAATTCATTTTTTCTTTCAAAAGCAGAACAAAACAAATTACATTTACCAAAATTTACCCCTTTTGGTCCCTAGTTAATGCCATCTGCTCCCTTCCATTTTAGCCCTTTTGGCCCCTAACCGCAATTTGGGGGAGGAGAGTATCACTAAATTTATCCTCAATTTTGCAAATTCACTACTTGACAAGAATTAATTAGCATTTTTTTTTTAAATTGGAGAATAAATAAAAAAGTTTCGATTATGGCCCTTTTTGGCCCTAATTTTATGCATGTACAAAAGGGAGGTAGTAATAATTAATCCTCCATTTTGTATTGACTACTTGACAAGACTGAACATGCATTTTTTTTTTCAAAATCGGACCAGAAAGATAAAAGCTGCATTTTTGCCCCGTTTGGACCCTTACTTCTAAATGAAGAAAGGGGAACCACCAAAATTAAAACCTTATATGGTATAATGGTAAGGCATATCATTGTCAAAACTCATAGCAAATGGCCCACCAGAACCAAAGTTATTGTGGGAACAAAATAAATATTTGAATTTTTTGCCACCTTTGAGCTCATAATTTCTGGACGAATAAAGGGGGACCCCAAAAATCAATCCCATTCACCCTTTTCTAGTATGAAACATTATTGTAAAATTTCAAAGCATTTGCCAATTGGTAAACCAATTTTTAAACGGAAAAAGGGGGACCCCCAAAATCAATCCCATCCATCCTGTTTTGGTAAGGAACATCATTGTCAATTTTCATAGCAATCAGATAACTAGAACTTAAGTAATTTTGGAACACAAAAACTAACAGAAAACAACGCAGACGACGCGGACGCAGACGCAGACGACGACAGCATCATGCTATTCGCATTTTTTTTGCATTTTTTTCGCATTTTTTTTGCGGTCGTATAAAAAATTACTACAGACAATATTTAAATAAAGCAATAAAAACTGTCATCTTCTTTAATTTTTGTCTGCATTATAAACCATGAACATGAAATTTTGAAGTAAATTTTCAAATGAATTATCCGCATCGTTTTTTTTCAAAAGATTACTTAGTATATTTTTGTACAATATCATTTTAGTTCGATTAGGTTATTTAATAAATGGGACTATATAAGTCATGCAGCTTTTTAATATATTTATATATTTATTGACATTTGCAGATATTTTCAGCTGTTTTGGTCACATTTTCTCACTAACCCTTATTTGCAGCAATAATTGATATAAAAAGTTTGCCAACAAATGCACGTATAGCCTTATATTGGTCAATACAGCGCTATTTCTCTGGTTTGATGCACGCTAAAAAATAGGTCTATAGTTTTAGTAGTATAGATATTTATATGGAACTTTGGCACACTCAAACTTTCATCAAACTTGTGATAAAACCTAAAACAACATGATCATTATTAATTTGATATTAGAGACTAACCAATCAAAGAGTATATTCAACCTTTAAAGTTTTTTGTTAAGTTTTATAATACTAAACTGATACCCTCGTAGCTATTGAAGTAATAAATGACCTTTTTTGGTCTATACGGGGAGAATTTAGAATCCATGTAGTTCTCCTTAATTCTACATAGCTCTAACTTATTGGGAGTCTTTTATTATATTTTATGTCATTAGGTGAAGGGGGTACTCCCGTACAGATGGACACATCATTCCTTACAGAAGAAGAGAAAGAAGAAAATATTAAACATCAATTCAATGTTGTTGTTTCTGACATGATCTCTGTACATCGGACACTGAATCCGGACCTGATCCATCCGCAGTAAGTTCCTATTTAAAAAAAGAAGCAGCCATTTCTGGATAATAACAATAAATCAAATAAAAACGAAAAATAAATAATTCAGCATGTTACAAATGTAGTAAGCGGAGGAAAAAATAGAATGGAAAGAATAATGGAATGTCTCATATTTTTTTCTTTAGATGCAGAGAAATTGAATATGGAGAGCTAGAACCCTGCACTGTGTTGATAGCGTTCAAAGACGAGCCATGGAGCACTCTGATAAGAACAATTCACAGTTTCTTAGAACGGACACCGGACGAGCTACTCGACGAAATTATTCTGATAGATGACGGATCAAAGAAAGGTGAATTATAACATTTTTTTTAAATTAATTCTTAAAGCTAGCAAGTGCGACCAAGACTATTTCACAAGTTGCTTCTAAGCTAGCTGTCAGTAACTTCGAGTTTTCTAAAGAGAGTTATTTTACGTCCCCTTTTTGCCCTGTTGTTATGCTGATTTCGGGATTTGTTATTGATTATCGGTTTGGGTGTTGGGCCCTAGAAGCAAGTTTAGTCCCCCCATTATATATGTGTCTGTCCTAAGCCTGGGATCTTGATTAAAGCGTATATTTGTATCCATCGACCTTATCTTATTTGTTTTTTTTGTCAAGAAGGGGTCTTTTATTGGCATTTTGGATTGGGTTTGAATCATTGGCGTTATGTTTTTCGTCTAGGGCCAATTGCAAAACAGCCAGCAGCGACAACTGGTCAGTTAATACGGTAGACTGCTGGCTGTTCTCACCTGCTGATCTTTAAAATTGTCATTATATTTAAGGTTGTGTCGCTTGCACTTATTACACATTTCATCATCTTCTTTAGTTGTGATGATCGGGATACGCTAAATTGTAGTGTAGGAATTTTATTTTAGTTTTCACAATTTAAAAGTATACTAGGATATTTTTTTTTCGATATGATGTTTCTTACCATCAGATGACGGACTAGTCCTACCAATGTTATATGATTATTATTTTCCTCCAGATTACCTCAAATACAAGCTAGACGTTTACGTTTCCTATCTACCAAAGGTTAGGATAATCCGTCTGAATCCACTGATTGGTAGTAGAGCTGCGGCCGTACAGAGAGGAGTGGACGAGGCAAAGAGTAAATACGTGGCAATATTTGATGGCCACATGGAGGTCTATGACGGTATGATTTATGTGAAATAAAATATATCGGCACTATATAGCGATATTGTGGACTATGCCGCTGATTGATGCATAGGTAGAATGGCGTAGTTTGTTTATACAATTCTCTTCCAATAAATAGAGCTTGACCAAAAAGAGCGATTGGGGAGTTAAATCCAGTTTTATTCGATAAGCTGTTATCATATTTGTATATGGTGGGGACGGAATAACCTGGACCCCAATGAAGTACAGATATTTCAGCTGCTTGGGCAACAAAAACATGAAAAAATCATTATGTTTTCAACATAAAACTTTATTGTTTTTGTCAACTTTAATGAACAATCAAAATAAATGGCCAAGAATTATATTTTAATGTTTTGTTTAATTTATCAGCCTTACAAATATATGGTGGTAACAGCTTGTTCCCGAACGCCTACTGGACTAAATTAACATCTAATTAATGACCTTCAAAGGGGTGTTTTAATTAATGTCAGCTGTTCATTTGGTAAAGGTAAAATATTCAAATGGAAAATGTATTATAAATTTCATATTTTAAGTTTTAGATTTTAAAGGTTTTGACTTCCCCAAAACTAAGTTAAAATATATATATATTTTTGTATTTCTTTACTTGTGTGTGTTCATTATTTTTTTCTGTTGTTGCAATTGGTATATTTCAGTAGACAAATATAAAGTTAAAAACATTTTACATTTTCTATTTGCAAAAGCAAGTATATATGGATTTGTTTAAAATGCATAAAAGGTTACCAAAAGGTTTCTTGCATAAGCATGTTGTTGATAATATATGTCTTTTAAATTTTCATAAAAACCTCATAGATATCTAATAAAACCTCCTTTTATAGAAGATTTCTTTCTAAATCTTCGGTTGTCATCTCAAAATTTATTTGTCGAAACTGGGCATTATCATTGAGTAGAAAAGCGTGTTTTATTTAAATGTTTTTTTTTTTTTTATAGAAGATGAATATCATTTTGTTTTTCAATGTCCTTGTTATAAAAATATAAGAACAAAGTATATATATGGAACGCCAAAGCTGCCTTATGATGATTTGTTTTATTATGTGATGATACTTCTTCATTATGTGATGATACTTTGTCATTATGTGATGGTACTTTGTCATTATGTGATGGTACTTTGTCATTATGTGATGATACTTCTTCATTATGTGGTGATACTTTGTCATTATGTGATGATACTTCGTCATTATGTGATGATACTTTGTCATTATGTGATGGTACTTCTTCATTATGTGATGATACTTTGTCATTATGTGATGATACTTCTTCATTATGTGATGATACTTTGTCATTATGTGATGATACTTTGTCTTTATGAGATCAAAGTTTATTATTATGAACAGCGCTAAAGTTGTAAACAACATTTTTTTTTCTTTAGTGGTTAATTACTTTGTTTTTAACTAGTGTTGATAGACGCGACCTCTAGTGATAGATTGTATTTTTTCTGTTATTTTTGAATGAAAGACGCTAAAACCCGAACAGTTTAAAACATAGAAAAATCCTGAGCTTAAAATAAAGAACTACAAAAACATGTTAATGAACCTTTAAGTAAAACCGCCTGAAATATAAGAAAAATGTTGTTTACAAAGTTTTAATATATAATGAATTATATATTGGTTCTTATCAAATTTCAGAAAGCGACCTTTAGGAAGCGATTTTTTTTTCGGGGGAGATACACAGATAACCTACCTGTTGAACAAAATAAGAAATGAATATTATTTTCAGCGCTGTTAATAATAACAAACTTTGATCTCATAAAGACAAAGTATCATCACATAATGACAAAGTATCATCACATAATGACAAAGTATCATCACATAATGAAGAAGTATCATCACATAATGACAAAGTATCATCACATAATGAAGAAGTACCATCACATAATGACAAAGTATCATCACATAATGAAGAAGTACCATCACATAGTGACAAAGTATCACC
The DNA here is from genome assembly GCA_963971305.1 of Arcuatula senhousia. NCBI lineage: Eukaryota > Metazoa > Mollusca > Bivalvia > Mytilida > Mytilidae > Arcuatula > Arcuatula senhousia. The sequence continues at coordinate 31,963 of CAXARO010000716.1, forward strand.
ACATAATGAAGAAGTATCATCACATAATGAAGAAGTATCATCACATAATGACAAAGTACCATCACATATTGACAAAGTACCATCACATAATGAAACTCATCATCATAAGGCAGCTATGGCGTTCCATATATATAGTCTTATGTGACAACTATATTGAGTATTGGCATAAATTGCAACATGAAGCCATAGCAACCAAAAAGGGGAGGCTTTGCACCTATTTTACTTTTAAACAGTGTTTTGAGAGAGAGAAATATTTAGAAAATAAACAGTTTAAAATTAGACAAGCACTGTGTAAATTAAGAATCAGTGCTCATCCGTTATTAATAGAATATGGCAGATATAAAAATATTGACAGATCTGAACGCCTCTGTAGATTTTGTTCACAGAGCGAAGTTGAAGATGAACGCCATTTTATAACTGAATGTAATCTTTATGAACATTTGAGAAACAATCTATATTTAGCATTAGATAACTTATGTAAAAACTTCAGAACTTTGAATAACTCCTCCAAATTTTTATGGCTGTTGTCAAATGAAGATATAAATATTACAACTCTAATAGGAAATTATATACAAGAATGTTTTGAACTCAGAAGAATTTATTGTTAATCTAATATAAAACTATAAAACTGGTATGGCTCTGAACATTTATATTTATATATATATATTTGTGTTGTCTTGATCCAATTATACATGTAAAATCATTGTATTAAATTATTATGCCCCTTGAGGGACCTTAATTGGAATAAACAATCTTATATCTTATAGACAAGACAAGACAAGACAAGACAAGACAAGACAATAGTTTATTTAAGTCTCACCTCCCATAAATTACATTACATATATACACATACATAAAACATATTGAACAAAATAAAAAGTAGTAACAGAGAGCCACTCTTAAAAGAGTTATGAGAGACTATTTAAAATAGTTTAAAAGTCTATTTGATAAAATCATTATTTATATAAAACATTTGTTCTTATCATTAAAATATCATGGCAGATTTTGGCAGTATAAAAACATACATCTTCATTTTGAAATAAAAATATAAATTTCTCCTCTTCTGATAAATTCATAAAATCTGAATCAGATCGTAATTCAGAGTACATAGGACATTTCATTAAAACATGAAATTCATTCTCAATACAATTATGTAAAATACACTGGTTGTTAAAACAAACTCTATTTTCAACATCTAGACCTTGGTATCTGCCAGTTTCAATCTTAATGGGCGCAACCCCACATCTAAATTTGGCAAAGGCACTTCTATATCTGCCAGGCATATTTACACTTAAATATTTCTCTACACCATACTCATTTTTAAACAATCTATACGTTCGAAGTTTACTTTGATTATTAACAATCAGTGAATTATGCCATTCATTCTTATATATCAAAAGATGTATTCTCAATACTTCTTATTACACCTTTACCAAAAATAAAATCAGTGTTACATAGATGTGCTAAATTTAGTTCTCTGAATTTACTTTGAACTCTAAAATTCCAGTTCTTAATTCTATTGTTACAACATCTATTTGTCCATAAAAATACCTTTCTATTTATTCTATCATTACACATTTTTGTATATCGAGACCATGTTCTAAAAATACAAGACCATTGATTAATAATACAAGGCTTCCAGCCCATATCACCATATAATGATAAATTTGGAGTATATCTACCAACTCCCATAAAAAATCTCATTGCTCTATTTTTTATAGCATTTATACATGAATAATCTCTTGCACCCCATATGGCTGCACCAAATTCAATAACTGACATTACAAGTGTATCAAATAATTTGGTAAAAACGGAATATTCAAAACCTCCATTAGCTTTGCACTTTGCTATTAATAAACCAAGTGATCTACTTGCTGCCTTTGCCACAGCCTTTGCAGTATCATTATAATTCAAAAATTCATTTAACACTAATCCAAGTTATGAATATTTCTCTACAATATCAATTCTATTACCATTGAACATAAAATTAAAACTTGTCTTGTTTATTGACTGTGGTCTAAAATGAACAATTTTAGATTTTTCTAAGTTGACAACAAGATCATTAGAAGTACACCAACCATTTAACGTATTCAATAACATTTGCAGATCTTTTTCATTCTCAGCTAAAAATACTAGATCGTCAGCATATAAAAGTACAGAAATAATATGCTCATCACATTGAACACCAATAATTAAGCGTTTAACATCATCTACAAGATCGTTAATAAAAATGTTAAATAACAGAGGAGACAAAATACAACCCTGTTTTAAACCTGATGTAACTTCAAACCATTCAGATAAATTACCATTTAGTTTAACACATGATTGAACATTATTATAAATTGAATATAATGCATTTAACATTTTTATATCTATATCTTATATTACTAAAGGAAAACATCTAAGTTTAAACTTGTCCAATTAGGCAATCATAAAATAATTCATAAATTCTCATCTAAATTTCTTGAAAATATGGGGCAGACTGGCAATTTCTAAATTTTTTTTTATCCATTTAGATAAAGTTTTCTGCAATTTTAAAGAAAATTGACAAATAATAAATATGATACTTTACAAAGGTTCAAAATAAGATTTGCAGATGGCTGAAAAAAATCGGGTCTTGAAGGGATAAAAATCACCCGGGTCAATAGAGATATAAAGAATTTAATTGCACGATACAACTAAAAATTCTAACAAACTAAGTATTTGTAATAGATGTGATTTATTGTCCTTATTCACACAGTGTATAACCGGACAGTAAGCGATCACGGAAGTTGATCACTGTCCGGTGGTAAAATCCTAGTTGATTTTGAAAAATGGTATGATTTCCCCATGAATTTAAGCTTTTATTCCACTGAGACGAATTTTTACGAAAAAATGAAGCGTACAATGTGTTAACATTGTTAATTATCACTATTCAAATTATCAATATATCTTGTGGATGATTTAAATTTTCTAAAAAAGGGGTTTAATCATTGGTATTTTTGACAATGGAAACTCATTTCGGCGAAAGAAACAACAATTTATTAGTGAACTACTTACATTGAAATAGGGTATTGCATCTCCAATGAAAGCTGTTTAAATAAAAAATCATTTGGTATCAATATTATTTGATAAAATGGTTTTGACTGTTCACAATAATCAGATTTGTAAGAGCACTACTCACTCCATCTCTGTCCGACTAGTTGCCACTGTACACAATCATTAATTGCTCGAAAGCTATATCTATCTGTCCGATTAATTGTTGGGTTCAAAGTAGCAGTATCAAGACAAAAATCCTCACAAACCATTATTCAAACGATTCAGTTAGGGCAAAATGATATGAAAAAAAAATGGAACAAAGATAAAAGGTAATAGCTTACCCAAAAAAAGAATTGCAACAAGATTTCATTACAACATAGGTATATTTAGGATTCAGATTTATTTTTGTAATTCCTCGCAAGTTGGAAAATAATCCGTACATTTTGTCAAGCTAGTTGTCGAATAAAAACATTTGACCATAATTCTAAGCTTTGAAATTGAACATTTCGGTACATACAAATTAGATTTAAGATTTGGGAAGAAGCAAAGGTGTACCAAAGGGGTAATCAGTATCATAAAACCGTAAAGACAAAGACAAAACCGGCAGACAAAAAATCATCACAACAAAACAAACCACATAACAACATAAAACACAGACACATATAACAACAAAACCATATTCAGCAATGCGAACTCAAGTCGAAACGAGAGTGAACTCAGGTGCTCCAGAAGAGCAGGCAGTTGGAAGTTGACCTTTCTCTTAAAATCTAGCAAGCTTTTCAAACTTTGCAAATGAAGATATGTATCTATAGTTGATATACTGTTCTTGGGTTACATGTATATATACATGTTTATGCCTCATTTCTTGCCTTTTAATCTGATAAACCATTTTACATGAAACAATCCAATTTAATCATAATCAAAAAAATACAAAGCTTAATTATCATGCAGTTTTATTGAGAAATTAGCATTTGAAAAAAAAAACATGTTAAATCGGGAAAAGCAGACATTTTAAAGCAGGTCCCAAAACCTGCAAAACCCATAAAATACTCATATTTGTCGCTTGATGTTATTAGATAACGACATTTTAAAGAAGTGTCATGTGAAAGATTCTTTGAAAAATGGTTTGCTTGAATTGCCTGCTTCTTTCATTGCTCTCGGATACTTGAATTCAGGATCGGGAAAAAATCATACAATACTTTGTACCCATATTTTTAAAAGCTTTCTTAATTGTCAATTTTTTCATGATGCAAAATTGTTTTAATATCAAAAGGTTCTTGTGTACAAAAGATCAGACTATTTCAATAAAAGATAAAACGAGGGTGCCATTTTAAAATGCGGTGGTGCTTAACTTTTGGCGGACTGTTTACTTTCGTCAATTGTAATGTTCAACCAAAACAAAGTCATTGAAATGTGGGATAAAAAGTTTGAAGAATATTTAGGAACTTTGTTCGACAGGCCTTCCAAGCAGTTGTTTACCCACGGGAAGACGGAGAAAATAACTATCTGCAGATGGGGGAGGCTGATTCAGCAAGATTTCGGCAATATGTTTTAGCCAAGAATGTTTTACATTTAACTGTCTACATGTATTGTCGTCTTCCTCAAACTTTATATATTTTTTTAAATCATCAACACGAAGTATGACACTTTTTCGTGGACCCCTTTATACCGGTGAAATCAAACAAAAAAAAGCTGAGGATAAAAACAAACAAATTCTACAAATATCAAACATCACATTTCTCTATTCTATGTTTTGATTCCATCTTTTTGTTTTTATTTGAGCTCCTCTATTTTACTGTATGAATCTGGGTGTTGTCAATTATAATTGAGAAATACCTATATGGTCTGAATACTTTTATGGTCCAACTGGTTTTCAGACCATATGGATATACTGTAAAGGTACATTTCCTACGCGTACGGTCTGAAACATGTATATGTCATGGCTAAAATCCAAGAGGAATTCAGATTTAGTCTACAACAAGTACAAAGCAATACAATTTCCTCTAAGTCTTTTAGTTCTTGAGATATGTAGGCATCCAACTAAAACCTAGCATACATAGCCTAAGCATGAAATTCACGTGAATTCAAAGACAAAGTCAAATGGTGTAGGAATTCGCTTTTAACGAAATTTTTAGATATCGAATTACAGAACGCGGTCAGTTTTAATGGTGTTGGAATAGAGTTGGAACAGATTTAAAATATGCCAAGTTGATATTCTCAGAGCCTTTATTATTGTTGGATTTTGGCTTCCCTGTTCGAACGTTTTAAGTTTGAGTACTTTCCTTTCAATGCTTATGGTTTGTCCAGTGGCGGATCATGGGGGGGGGGGTTTCGAGGGTCGGAACCCCCCTTTTCTCCGAAATTTTTTTAATTTTTGTGTAGATTTTCAGCAAAATTGGTCTGGAACCCCCCTTTGGCCCACAGAACCAAGTATGTGGACCCCCCCTCCTTTCTAAAATTCTGGATCCGCTCCTGTTGTCTATCTTTCAATTTGTTTATTTCAACGTTGTTGGTAATTGGTTAGTCATTATAATAACACCTTTACCATCTCGCAAGAGACACTCTCTTTCCTTGACTTGGAATGTAGCATCCAAAAATGGCAAAATAGTAACGTCTGTGTTCTATAAACCCACTGATGACCACTGCTACCTGAACTATCAATCTTGTTATCCCCAGAGCTGCAAAAATGCCATTCCTAGGTCTCAATTTCTGAGACTTAAACGTATTTGCAGCAGTGAGGACGATTTTAAAGTTCAAAGCAGCACTATGAAATCATTCTTTGTCAAAAGGGGATATCCTAACAACATCTTGGATAAAGCTATCGACTCAGTTTCCCGGGTGAAACGATCCAAGGCTTTGGAGCCCAGGTCAAGACGCAAGAATGACCGTATACCCTTGGTACTTACATGTCACCCTGATAACATCGTTATACGGGACATTCTGTTGCGCAGTTTCAAGTCCATCGTCTTGAAGGACAGTGTTCGACTCGTGGTCGATCCATCTGTGTCACATGTGCCTTTACTTGGGAGACTGAGGAGATAGTTGGCCCCTCCAACACTTTCAGGTTGAAGAACGGGTTTACCTGCATCTCCGAAAATGTCATTTACGCCATCCGCTGTGCTAAGTTAGTGCCTTAAAATTTACGTAGGAGAAACCTATCGTAGACTGGGTGACAGATTTGCTGAACACAGGAGAAGTGTTCTCAAATGCAACGATTGCCCAGTCGGCCAGCACTTTTCCTTGCCAAACCATAGCCTCCAGGATATGCAGGTAAATGTTCTCCTTGAAACATGCACCGGCGAAAAACAAAGACAGTTTCTTGAGCAAAGAATAATCAAATTTTTAGGCACTTTTCAACCCTTTGGTATTTATATAATGTAAAAAGACAGACCTTTTCTTAATATCTACAAATTAGTCATCTAGTTCAGGATTAAGATACCATGTGATGTTCTTCGAGTCATTTTTATGTCATTCTGTCCTCGTCAGTCGATGTGTCAACTTCTTTTACTTTTTAGCCCCTGAAGAAGGACTTTATGTCCGAAAATTTGGGCATTCTTGTTTTAGTTGTTTTAAAGGTTTTATTTATTTATATTTCTTATTTGGTTTTTACCTTTTAAATGTGGCGTCACCATCCATTTATTTATCTTTTTTATTTATACACAAGCCACAGTGCAACATATTTTATCTGTTTGAATTTACATTATAATATGCATATAGCGTTACCTTTCCAGTTTTTATGTCACTCTGCTTTTATGATTGTATTTTTGTCAGTTTAGAACACATCAAATCTATAATGTTTCATGCGTTTAAAGTTTAAAATTGTCTAAACCCTTAGGTTCTTCCTAGCCCAAACTTAATTTGATCTTAGTCATGAGTCTTGAATAGTGGAGTTTCAAAGACTCAATCCTGAGTTCAACTCCTAACTGGAAGAGGAAGAAGAAGAATAGACGAAACGCGCGTCATACGTATTGTTTGGAACTTTGTTGTATATTTTTATTATGGACTTTGTGAATACAACCAATTTATCGGCAATGGCTAACGCATATTAAAGCAGACAAAGATAAACGATATTTAATAAACAAAACAGGTAATTAATAGCTGTCACCAGATTTCAAGCATTAAGCATAGCCGGCATTACTCCGCTTATGAGGGACTTGTACTGATTTATCATGAATTCGAGGCTGTAAAAGAAACCTGTCATGATAACCTAGCTGTCACAACAGTCGCTAAGGCTAACCACATTTTTTAAAAACAACTCAAATAATTGTTAAGCTTTTTATTAATATAAGACATAGATTTACATAGAGATGACCGCTCCATGATGTCCATAATCTTGATCAAAATGGTTTTCATCTTAACATACTTTTTTGTGTTGATCATGTTGTCCGTATCATACAAGTAAGTGACAATTCATCGACTCACAAATAGCTAGCACACTGGCTGTCGATGCTATAAGAAGATTTAGTTTCACAAAAGTCAATGGAAAGCTTCTAATGAACAATTTTGACAGCAGCATTGATTAGTCATACACAAGCGAACATACTTAGGTACTCATAGCTGTTAATCGCACTTCTTTTTATGAGCTTGTTGAATGGATTTCCATTTTGTTATAAGATGAACACTGCCGCAATTATGTTTTCGAATTCAACAGTAGAGACTATTTTGAGTTCTCATATTTATTCTGTAAAGTAAATAAATGAACCAAAATAGACAATGACATTAATTATCATATAAATATGAGAACATATATTCATAAGCTTGCTTATAAGCAAATTGTAGAATAATACAATTAACTTAGATATAAAGAAATGAGGAGCAATGTGAATTAATAACTTTTTTATTCAAACTCTGAGGATTCAAAGCAGACAATTAATCGGACACTCACAGAAAATAAATGACCAATTAATCGGACAGTAAACGATTATGCCATAATTACAAACATTGATGTTTTTAACAAAATTGTGTATTTTATCTCCATCTATCCTTTGACATGTAGAAAGTCAAATAATCGCCCTTTTTGATGATAATAAAAAGGCTAGTAAAATCATTGCAGTTTGCGAGTAAATTCCAAATATGTGCTAAGAGGTGAAGGAAAAATGTTCACTCATCGATGATCAATCTAAAAATTAAAATAGTTTAAATTGTCCCCTATACAAAAAGAAACGTTAAAAAGTTGTGTAAATGAGCAAGCTATAAAAACAACTCACCTTTGTTCCTATTCGATATCGTAGTACGTTCATGCAGCCTTAAAACCACAAAAATCTGGCGAAAAAGATAACATGCAACTAGGATTTTACCATCGGACAGTGATCAACTTCCGTGATCGCTTACTGTCCGGTTATACACTGTGATTCATAAAACAAACATTTCAGTTATAGACACAGGGACTTGCTTGCTCCCCTCTATCAATATTTTGTTTGCGTCAATGTGCGTACATTGACTCTTACAAAAAAAGGATAGAGCGGAGCCAGTCCCTGTGGATATAGAGTTTTCATTTTATTTTCTAAGCTTCTATTTTGATAATATCTCATGGAGACAATTTTTCAAGGTAAATACAGGTAACCTTATTTAATGCATTCCCCTTGATAGCCCCTTAATCCCCCTTCCTTTTATCCAGTAGGCGTTCGGGGAACACACCGTGGTAATTAACCATTGTCCTTAATTATAAGAATGACCATGTGTAATTCACATGTACAGACAATAACAAAATTGTCTGTTTTGTTCGTTTTTATACAAATTATTACAGGTTGGATCCAACCCCTTCTCCAAAGGGTTAAAGAAAAGCCTAAAATGTTGGTGACGCCAGTCGTTGGAGCGATAGACCCTGAAACCTTCACTTATTTCAATTATCCACCAGAGAGAATGCTCTCCGTAATACAGTCGATGTCGTTTGATTTTTTCTTATATCAGCAATGGAGTAAATACAAGCCAGAATATCTCAAAACCCTCGAACCAACAAAACCTATTCGGTAATGATATTGTAAATATTTTCTCGTGTATTCTTTTTGTGAATATTTTAGAATGTTCAATCAATGAATAAAATAAAAAGAAATAAAGTTGATTGGTAAAAATTGTAAAGAGGAGATTTCCACCGTTTAGTCTAGAATGGACCTAGCAAAACTCAAAAATGACTACATGGATATCATCATACATAGCCATCATATATTAAACAGCGGTTTCTTTCTTGTTGTGCTCCAACAAGGTAATAAAACACATGGAATTATGCTCACTGTTTTAATAAAAGCGAATTGCAGGATTGCAGGCTGAATCGTTTTAAGCGAAACGTTTTCTTCAATTAGTGATCAGGTCTGGGAATGATATAAACGTGACATAATTATTACATTTTTTTTTGTAGAACCGCAGGATTGCAGGCCAATGCTTTTCTATTGAACAAAGATTTCTTCCAACAGTTGGGAGGGTTTGATACAGGAATGAAAGTCTGGGGATGTGATATGTTTGAGCTTATGTTTAAGGTAGGGGAGCAATTATTTGACGTTTAGGTGGGGGGGGGGGGGGTGAAATTTGAAATAAAAAGGCAGGACGGAGCATTGAAATAAGTATAAGACAGGATGCAGCTCTTTGCTGAAAAAATAATCCGGATTATAAAATGGTGAATTGCGGGCTGGCGGTTTGGCGGGCGTATGGGCGGGGGGGGGGAAGAATTCTTCATAACAGTTTTCTAAGCAAATACTTATCACAGCCGTTTGATATTTGGTATACAGCATCAAAATAGTGTCCTATAACGTGAGATTAGATTTCAGGTGTGTTGCTCATCTACTTCCTGTTGACCGAATTAAGTTTATTTTTGACATTAATGGTTAAAAGTAGAAAATTTTCGTAATAGTTTTTTCAGCAACTACTTATCACAACCATTTGTAATTTGGAGTACAGCATTGTGATAGGGTCCCATAACATGGAATTTTATTTCTGGTCTGTCACTCATCTTCTGCCTGTTTACCGACTTAGTTAATTGTTTACATTAATGATCGAGAGTAGAAATTTTTTGTAACAGTTTTCTCTGCAACTCCTAATCACAGCCATTTGAAATTTGGTATATAGCTTCAGGATGGGGTCCCATAAGGTAGGATTCGATTTCAGGTCAGTTCCTCGTCTACTTCCTGTTAAACGAAATCCGGTCATTTCTGTCTTTTACCCATATTTTGAAAATAAAAAGGCAGGATGAAAACCTTCATGGCACCCTACCCTTCATAAATAATGGTCGCACACTAATCAAATTGAGAGGCTTTCATACAAGAATGAAGATCTTTGGATGGGAGGTGTACTGGTAAATGTTGGTTCTTGAATGAGGTAAGGGGATGCAAATAGTTTAAGCTATAAATGTTTAAAAGAAGAATAAAGGTCTTTGGATGTGATTTTTTAGCTTATCTTTAAGATTAAAAAGTTTGGAAGCTTTGATACAGGACTAAAGGTCTGATGATGTGATTAAGTACCGATATTTTTTTGCTTTTGCATAAATGTACGAATGGCGTAAGAAGTCTAAGAATGTAACAACCGTTAGACAACGCAAGACAATTTACGACGTTATGAATGACAGTTTGGCAGCAAAATACGCAAAAGCGACAGTATTTTGTTTATTCACTCTGTAATAATGAAATTTAAGTACGTTATACTGAAATTTGGTTATCGCGGTAAGTACCTTTTGTTAATGGTTGTTAGTTTATAGAAATTACGTCGTTGCAATTGTTACGTCACAATGTCAAGGACGTCATTACTTCATTGATTTTCTTGAAGACAAGACGTAAAAGTGGTTGCAATACAATTTTTTATCATCGAGGTCCATCGACTAGTTTGGGTGAAATAATTGGATATTTTTGAATTAAGGATGTCAAGTAATGAGAGAAAGGTAACATATTGTGTGATTTACTGTTTATTTTAGTCTGAATGTATGACACGTGTTGGCACACATGTACAGCAGTCTACCGTTATTGTTCGCCCCCAAAAATGCTGCTGCTTCTAAATATGCAATTTATTAGCAAAATTCTGTATGTTTTTATTCTCGGTGGTGTTTAACTATCCAGTGAAACATTATCGCATATAAATAAAAGGTTTACTCTTTTTATTGTACTCAAATTTCAGCAATCCGTCTCAGCTTTATAAGGTAGAATGACTGTTATATTTATGTATCGGTTCTAAATCAGACGTGTAAAAGCATTACAAAATACGCTTAAGAGGTAACCAAAAATTCATGAAACTTAGATATTAAGCACATGTAGGTTAGTGGTTTTTACGAAATTCGATTAAGAAAAATGTGACTGTTGGTCAGACGACCCTTAGAGACATGTAGGGTAATATTAATGCATTTGAAAATGTCTTTCAATCATTATGGTAGTTTTTGAAAACAATCGTCAAAGGCGGATATAGTTTAGGACCGGCGTGCCGGACGCGCGTCCTCCTGTTTGATAAGAAATTTGGTTAGGAATTCTATGAAACAAGAGGTCCAAGAAGGTTCCCATTTGAAAATTTCTGGATCCGCCACAGCAATTTGTAAACGGCGGTGGTTAAATTTTTGCTTGTATCTTCTAATATGCCTAGAAGTTAAAGAGGTATACCCCATTAGGCCTATAATAAGGTTATATATAGTCCAGTCCCTATTATTTTAAATTTTGTTGAATTTTATATCTTCTGTTCATTTGAAGCCAGGATAAAAGGGTTTATCGATTTTTCTGGTAAACAAATTTGGTATCGGGGAATAAATGGTTCGTTACCCCTTTCTAAGAATTTTCCAGTTATTCGGTTTTGTCGAATACTGATATTTAGTGAAGTCATAGCTTATTCATTCAAAGGTGACAATATTTGTCGGTAAGTTGCTCCAATCAAAATTGCTAGTTTTTTACAGTCCTTACAGGTGTGCTATAAATTCTCAAGAATAGCTAAAAGCACATGCAACTTTGAAGAATATGTTACGGTTATCTTCTTATCTTCTATGCATTAATAAATCGTCAAAACATACTTAGAATTAATGAGTTAAAAGAGAAGGGCAAAGAGTTAAACTGTTTTGGGCAAGTGATAAATCACCACACCACATTCCTCATGTTTACCCAAGTTTGCAAGGAATTAGTTATTTGTGTTGACTAATATATACTTTTAATTGGTATTTAACTTCATATGCATGTTAGAATCAAGCAAGCATTATAAATTTTCTTGGGTAGTGTTTGTTATGCAAAAATTTTCAGATTTCTTTTAGGACAGAAGAATTCGAAGTACCAAGGTGGGTAGCAATCTTACCCTGTTAATCTATGCATATTCTGAAAATGGCTTCTATTGAATTGCGACATTTGAGTCAAAATAATTGCAAGACAGAAAATCATAAGAGACGTACTCTACCCAAAAAGTTCAAACAAGGAATTCAAAACCAACACCAAAGGTTTTTTTTGTTCATGTGTATTTAAGTTAGGAAAGTGAAGTATCAAAAACAACAACACAATTTTGAGTTTAGACGACCGGAAAATCGGAACAAGGCTACCAAGAGTGTTTGCTCTAGCATAGGAGTTCACGTTTATCGATATATAGTAACAATATATTTATTTTTCTCAGAATGTATAACACCAACTCACTCATTAAGTCAGCTTTTAAATTTCACATTACAAGGCAAGATGCGTCTCATGAATTTATTATATGGATACTCAGCCCTGACTCTGAATGGCACAATTTACCCTGCATTTTACACATCAGTAACACGATTGCATTATAAATGCCTCGAATAGTTGAATAATTTCATTCCAGGTTTTAGAATTCTATTTCGAAAAAAGGGGAAGCATGATATTGACGACAACGGGTGGAAAATGGGCTTTTGGTGTTCAAATTTATACATATTAGCCACTCTAACAAGAGGGCCGGGTCAAAAATGCATACTGGCAAAGTGCAATAGTATAACCATACTCTCTAAAATCGTTAAATATCAGTCTTTATGCAGAAGTTAGAACAGCTAATTTTGGATTTCAGATATTTATTTCAAATTCTGTCTGTACTGTTTTCTTGACGGAACATTGTTTGTTGCGAGAAAAAAAAACACAGTATCATATTGATCTATACAATTTCGTTACCAGTTGAGTGTATAAATTGCATATAAGTTCTTTGCTTATTAGAAGCCTAGTTTGTAGCCAAAATGATCGATGCTTAACTTCTATAGGAAATCATAAATTATACACTGTACACAGTTATCTATAGTTCAAGGAACAACCTTTTATAGAAGCATGTTCGTCCTATATACTTCATTCGAAAAATGACGTAATCATACATCTTTCAATTCAATGCAAGGGCGCATAAAAATGGATATCCAAACGGGGTGATCGGACACTATAAAAAAAACATTGAAGTCATGTCACTCACATAATTTTGTTAAACAACGGACTTTGCACCGATCTAGTGTGTGGATTTATTCTGTCTTTATATGTTAATATTAATACATACGATCATACATACACTCATCATCGGTCCTGTAATGTGAAAACAACTGTCTGACGAAATTTTTTTTTTTTTTTTGCATAGGTGGTCGTGCATACATACGTAATCCATCCATCCATCCATCCATTCATACATACATACATAACATTACATACATAACATACATACATACATGCATACATGCATACATACATACATACATACATACATACATACATACATACATACATACGAGCATACATACATTACTTACATACACACATACAAACAAACATACATTACATACATGTATATACACACAAACAAACAAACATACATTACAAAACTAGAATGGCAGTCTTCCATGGAAGACGTATATATCGCCTGTGTCTTTAAATATTCGGTAAACAGTAGATGATATTACGGGCATAAAACCGATTTACACCATATAGTACTAAAGGAGGAAGCTAAATACCAAATATCAAGAGGTTGTGAATGTAGTTGCTCTGAAAACTGAAAAAATTTCGTGACGCCGCAGGACAACTACGGCACAGGACGACGCAATATGACGGATGGTGCCAATGCAACCCATAAAAGTCGTTTCTGCAACACGTTGCAGGCGACATAATTACATACTACATACATGAGGGTCGGTAGGGTCTTTTACGAGATAGCTGGAAAGGTTTATTTATACACGGGGAATTCGAATTTTACCCACAAAACTCGGGGAATTCGGGATTTTTTTTTCTACGTTTTTCTGCTCTATTAATTTACCGGGAGCGCGTGATTTAAATTTTTTTTTCTTTCTTTCTCGATTGCATTTTTTTTTACAAACTTCGCTTACATGTACACATGCGGAAAATATTGGTCACAATTAAAACAAGACATATTGTATATATAGAAACTGATGAATAAAATTTGGAAGATGAATATACAAGTATAAAAGCTTTATTTATAGGAGTGATTCATAGTTATTTTGCGAGAAGGATAAAGTCTGGTCCGTTGGATAATGGTTTGTTGATAAAAACTAGTAATTTTAGTTACGAAATAATGAAGGGGTTCTGATATCAACTATCAATTTTTCGGTATTAAACTAAGAATTGTATTGTAATAACATTTCTATTAGATTGATACCATTATACAATGCATTATTACTTATTATTAGTTAAGTTTTCATGTAAAAAAGCATGTAATTATGTAAGAAAAGGGGGTCTTTCAGCTGGGCCTCAGCCGCGAAGCAGCTGCATTCCGCACTTACTTAAGTGGCGGTTGACAGTGAATTCACTGTCAATTTGGCATAATTCGCTGCTTCGTGAACTTAAAGAACATTTTAAGGGGTTTTGGTCTCTTCAACCGTGTATACCACAGTAATCCAAAATTTCTTTGATTCAGCCATCTGTGTATCCCACGGTGGTTCTTAAGGGGTTTCGGTCTTAAATATTATTCACCCGTGTATCCCACGGTGACGCCAAATTATTCTGCATATTTGTATTTATATTGATTTCTGGTTGCCATTCACAATATTCGGTAACCATTTATCTGATCATTGAATGTTGATATTTTATGTTTATTATATATTATCTGAAAATATCATTTCTTTAACCACCCGTGCATCCCACGGTGGAATTTATTTTATTGATTATCTATTGATTATTTATTGATTATCTATTGATTATTTATTGATTATCTAGATTTATATGATATATGAGAAATCATTCATATTTATTATTGTAAATCCTTATTAAAGCTGAGGCCCAATAATGCCAAACCTAACAAAAAGTTTTCATTTCCCCCCTTAGTTATAAATGGGTATGCATTATTAGCAAGAGAGGTTTGGTTAAAAGCAGAAAAATTTGAAACTTATCACTGCATCATGTTTGTTTTATTTTTGTTTATGCATCAGAGATAATGAAATTTAAGTACGTTATACTTAAATTTGGTTATCGCGGTAAGTACCTTTTGTTAATGGTTGTTAGTTTATAGAAATTACGTCGTTGCAATTGTTACGTCACAATGTCAAGGACGTCATTACTTCATTGATTTTCTTGAAGACAAGACGTAAAAGTGGTTGCAATACAATTTTTTATCCCACCACATACATTCCCATCCATTTTTTTAGGAGAAATAAGATAACCTAATTTACTATACTTGGTAGTTATATCTAAAATATTGTTACAACATTATTTAAATACTTGAAGTGTCCTTTTCGGTGAACTTTAATTATTTCTAACTATATAAAGTCACATGTTTATAAGATAAAAAGTTAATTTATTTAGAATATGATTCTGCCGGGGATTAGAATTTATACTTTCAGATGCAAGAACATTGGTGGAAGAATCCATGGCCTATGCTTTAGCTGGCACGAGCTCGATTTGGGGAGCAGGCTTCTTTGATTGAAGTGTCAAATCTTTTCTCAGAGGATTCAGCCGGGAGAAGTGGAAAGCTCTAACTAAGTACGAGGTTTAGAATAATGGATTCGTACATTTTACCGATCAAGCAATCGCGTACAGATATGTGCTGCTAGATTTTCCAGGACAAGCAACATCAATCAATCAATCCACTAATTAATCATTTGGATCAATGAATCAACCAATCAAGTGGAAATCATAATAAGCTATATAACAGAGGTGGAATGCAATTCAAACCGTTAGAAATGGTTATTTTTTTAAGAGGTATAAAACGTCTGAACCGCTAGGAATAACAACTTATAAAATTAACTCACAACATGAAGTGTGCCGTATTCTGAACAACGCAAGAACTTTCAGCTGTTTACTTGTTGAATGAGGAAAATTATCAGCGTTCATTCTCTCCGTGAATAGTTTTAAATACTGATATCTCAACGCATGTAAAAGATGTTTTATATAAGAAATAGTCGGAAATCAAAGAGAAAGTTATGTGCTTTGGAACCGTTTAGAAATTTCAACACCGATATGTCGTTATATGTGTGCTTTAATGATTCGCTGCTTCGTGAACTTAAAGAACATTTTAAGGGGTTTTGGTCTCTTCAACCGTGTATACCACAGTAATCCAAAATTTCTTTGATTCAGCCATCTGTGTATCCCACGGTGGTTCTTAAGGGGTTTCGGTCTTAAATATTATTCACCCGTGTATCCCACGGTGACGCCAAATTATTCTGCATATTTGTATTTATATTGATTTCTGGTTGCCATTCACAATATTCGGTAACCATTTATCTGATCATTGAATGTTGATATTTTATGTTTATTATATATTATCTGAAAATATCATTTCTTTAACCACCCGTGCATCCCACGGTGGAATTTATTTTATTGATTATCTATTGATTATTTATTGATTATCTATTGATTATTTATTGATTATCTATTGATTATTTATTGATTATCTATTGATTATTTATTGATTATCTAGATTTATATGATATATGAGAAATCATTCATATTTATTATTGTAAATCCTTATTAAAGCTGAGGCCCAATAATGCCAAACCTAACAAAGAGTTTTCATTTCCCCCCTTAGTTATAAATGGGTATGCATTATTAGCAAGAGAGGTTTGGTTAAAAGCAGAAAAATTTGAAACTTATCACTGCATCATGTTTGTTTTATTTTTGTTTATGCATCAGAGATAACAAGATTTATGACACACAGAAAACGTATTTTTTATATGCATCCATATACATGTAATAAATGCCCTTCTCACTGTCTAAGTAGGTTATCCCAGCTCTGCGCCCATTCTCCTATGTTAAAATATGAGCAAATTTACATTTCTTATGTAGTACTTATCCTGTGTAGTTTTTATGATTGTCTGATACTTCTGAACTGTTAATGTTGCGGATGTTCTCTTTATAGGATTCTCTGCGTTGCTTTTCAGTTGTAAGTGTCTGTACATACCTCTTTAACTCTTAGTCTTCGTTGTCTTATCAAAACTTCTCTCAATCTCCTCTTCCTTCTCTCATTCATTTGGGTTTTTTATTGTCGTGACTAGTTGGGACTGTCCTTCTGTAGCGAAACTCGATATGTGTCACGGGTCGGCCAGCCAATGGTACACCACTGCCAGTGTTAGCTGTTCTTGAGAACCCGTTACAATAACCATCGTTTTAGCTACATAACCTTTTCCTCTTCTATTCAGACGATTGATTTTTTATGCCCCCGCGACGACATGTCGGAGGCATAAAGTTTATTCATGTCCGTCCGTCCCTACGAATTTCCGTCAAGCTTTTCTCAGAAACTGTTCAAGAGAATGATTTGAAACTTAGTAGGATGCTTCAGTATATATGGCAAACTGTGCGTCCTAAGCGAATTTCAGACCTGTCGGACATCTACTTCCTGTTTGGGACCTAGGCCGAATGAAAATATGTAAAAATGACTATGACAATTTCCGTCAAGCGTTTCTTAGGAACTGTACACAAGAATGATTTCTTTATTTCGAAATAGAGTGAGACAACAACCAATCAGATTGATTAACACATATAAAATTTAATTATTCACTAATAATTTTAGTTTTATTTTGCCTGATGGACCAATTGCCTTACATTAAAAGCATTATACTGCATACTTTTTTACCTTTTAATAATTATTCATCGATATTTTTAACAGTATATAATGTGTGGCGATGATGTTGAAGTGCTCCTATGTTCCCACGTT
>CAXARO010000717.1:0-24512 GCA_963971305.1 Arcuatula senhousia
AGCGATCTGAAGGTCGTGAGTTCGATCCTCACCCGGGGCACGTTATTTTTGCTCATAAAACATGCAATTATTCATAATTCAGACTGCTTTTACATTACCAAAAGCTTTTTCAAAGCATTTTTCAGGGAATAAGTTTAGTATACTCCAGTTTTTACTGCTATCAATAGCGACTAAATCGCATGATAAAAGGGGGCCACGTTTTTATTAAACTGTTGCATTAAGAGAATGATGGAAAAGGAGGCATGTTTCAGAACTTTTAAAACACATGTGACATTTCCTTTAATGAACATATGTTTTACATGTTGAAGGTGAAATCTGGTTCTATATAGATAGACTTGTTTTACAAAATGTACCTAACTTTAAGTATTATATTAAATGTCCTATAATCGTGGCCTCGGTAGCGCAGTAGGTAGCGCGTCAGTCTCATAATCAATTTCACACAGAGCGATCTGAAGGTCGTGAGTTCGATCCTCACCCGGGGCACGTTATTTTTGCTCATAAAACATGCAATTATTCATAATTCAGACTGCTTTTACATTACCAAAAGCTTTTTCAAAGCATTTTTCAGGGAATAAGTTTAGTATACTCCAGTTTTTACTGCTATCAATAGCGACTAAATCGCATGATAAAAGGGGGCCACGTTTTTATTAAACTGTTGCATTAAGAGAATGATGGAAAAGGAGGCATGTTTCAGAACTTTTAAAACACATGTGACATTTCCTTTAATGAACATATGTTTTACATGTTGAAGGTGAAATCTGGTTCTATATAGATAGACTTGTTTTACAAAATGTACCTAACTTTAAGTATTATATTAAATGTCCTATAATCGTGGCCTCGGTAGCGCAGTAGGTAGCGCGTCAGTCTCATAATCAATTTCACACAGAGCGATCTGAAGGTCGTGAGTTCGATCCTCACCCGGGGCACGTTATTTTTGCTCATACAACATGCAATTATTCATAATTCAGACTGCTTTTACATTACCAAAAGCTTTTTCAAAGCATTTTTCAGGGAATAAGTTTAGTATACTCCAGTTTTTACTGCTATCAATAGCGACTAAATCGCATGATAAAAGGGGGCCACGTTTTTATTAAACTGTTGCATTAAGAGAATGATGGAAAAGGAGGCATGTTTCAGAACTTTTAAAACACATGTGACATTTCCTTTAATGAACATATGTTTTACATGTTGAAGGTGAAATCTGGTTCTATATAGATAGACTTGTTTTACAAAATGTACCTAACTTTAAGTATTATATTAAATGTCCTATAATCGTGGCCTCGGTAGCGCAGTAGGTAGCGCGTCAGTCTCATAATCAATTTCACACAGAGCGATCTGAAGGTCGTGAGTTCGATCCTCACCCGGGGCACGTTATTTTTGCTCATAAAACATGCAATTATTCATAATTCAGACTGCTTTTACATTACCAAAAGCTTTTTCAAAGCATTTTTCAGGGAATAAGTTTAGTATACTCCAGTTTTTACTGCTATCAATAGCGACTAAATCGCATGATAAAAGGGGGCCACGTTTTTATTAAACTGTTGCATTAAGAGAATGATGGAAAAGGAGGCATGTTTCAGAACTTTTAAAACACATGTGACATTTCCTTTAATGAACATATGTTTTACATGTTGAAGGTGAAATCTGGTTCTATATAGATAGACTTGTTTTACAAAATGTACCTAACTTTAAGTATTATATTAAATGTCCTATAATCGTGGCCTCGGTAGCGCAGTAGGTAGCGCGTCAGTCTCATAATCAATTTCACACAGAGCGATCTGAAGGTCGTGAGTTCGATCCTCACCCGGGGCACGTTATTTTTGCTCATACAACATGCAATTATTCATAATTCAGACTGCTTTTACATTACCAAAAGCTTTTTCAAAGCATTTTTCAGGGAATAAGTTTAGTATACTCCAGTTTTTACTGCTATCAATAGCGACTAAATCGCATGATAAAAGGGGGCCACGTTTTTATTAAACTGTTGCATTAAGAGAATGATGGAAAAGGAGGCATGTTTCAGAACTTTTAAAACACATGTGACATTTCCTTTAATGAACATATGTTTTACATGTTGAAGGTGAAATCTGGTTCTATATAGATAGACTTGTTTTACAAAATGTACCTAACTTTAAGTATTATATTAAATGTCCTATAATCGTGGCCTCGGTAGCGCAGTAGGTAGCGCGTCAGTCTCATAATCAATTTCACACAGAGCGATCTGAAGGTCGTGAGTTCGATCCTCACCCGGGGCACGTTATTTTTGCTCATAAAACATGCAATTATTCATAATTCAGACTGCTTTTACATTACCAAAAGCTTTTTCAAAGCATTTTTCAGGGAATAAGTTTAGTATACTCCAGTTTTTACTGCTATCAATAGCGACTAAATCGCATGATAAAAGGGGGCCACGTTTTTATTAAACTGTTGCATTAAGAGAATGATGGAAAAGGAGGCATGTTTCAGAACTTTTAAAACACATGTGACATTTCCTTTAATGAACATATGTTTTACATGTTGAAGGTGAAATCTGGTTCTATATAGATAGACTTGTTTTACAAAATGTACCTAACTTTAAGTATTATATTAAATGTCCTATAATCGTGGCCTCGGTAGCGCAGTAGGTAGCGCGTCAGTCTCATAATCAATTTCACACAGAGCGATCTGAAGGTCGTGAGTTCGATCCTCACCCGGGGCACGTTATTTTTGCTCATAAAACATGCAATTATTCATAATTCAGACTGCTTTTACATTACCAAAAGCTTTTTCAAAGCATTTTTCAGGGAATAAGTTTAGTATACTCCAGTTTTTACTGCTATCAATAGCGACTAAATCGCATGATAAAAGGGGGCCACGTTTTTATTAAACTGTTGCATTAAGAGAATGATGGAAAAGGAGGCATGTTTCAGAACTTTTAAAACACATGTGACATTTCCTTTAATGAACATATGTTTTACATGTTGAAGGTGAAATCTGGTTCTATATAGATAGACTTGTTTTACAAAATGTACCTAACTTTAAGTATTATATTAAATGTCCTATAATCGTGGCCTCGGTAGCGCAGTAGGTAGCGCGTCAGTCTCATAATCAATTTCACACAGAGCGATCTGAAGGTCGTGAGTTCGATCCTCACCCGGGGCACGTTATTTTTGCTCATAAAACATGCAATTATTCATAATTCAGACTGCTTTTACATTACCAAAAGCTTTTTCAAAGCATTTTTCAGGGAATAAGTTTAGTATACTCCAGTTTTTACTGCTATCAATAGCGACTAAATCGCATGATAAAAGGGGGCCACGTTTTTATTAAACTGTTGCATTAAGAGAATGATGGAAAAGGAGGCATGTTTCAGAACTTTTAAAACACATGTGACATTTCCTTTAATGAACATATGTTTTACATGTTGAAGGTGAAATCTGGTTCTATATAGATAGACTTGTTTTACAAAATGTACCTAACTTTAAGTATTATATTAAATGTCCTATAATCGTGGCCTCGGTAGCGCAGTAGGTAGCGCGTCAGTCTCATAATCAATTTCACACAGAGCGATCTGAAGGTCGTGAGTTCGATCCTCACCCGGGGCACGTTATTTTTGCTCATAAAACATGCAATTATTCATAATTCAGACTGCTTTTACATTACCAAAAGCTTTTTCAAAGCATTTTTCAGGGAATAAGTTTAGTATACTCCAGTTTTTACTGCTATCAATAGCGACTAAATCGCATGATAAAAGGGGGCCACGTTTTTATTAAACTGTTGCATTAAGAGAATGATGGAAAAGGAGGCATGTTTCAGAACTTTTAAAACACATGTGACATTTCCTTTAATGAACATATGTTTTACATGTTGAAGGTGAAATCTGGTTCTATATAGATAGACTTGTTTTACAAAATGTACCTAACTTTAAGTATTATATTAAATGTCCTATAATCGTGGCCTCGGTAGCGCAGTAGGTAGCGCGTCAGTCTCATAATCAATTTCACACAGAGCGATCTGAAGGTCGTGAGTTCGATCCTCACCCGGGGCACGTTATTTTTGCTCATAAAACATGCAATTATTCATAATTCAGACTGCTTTTACATTACCAAAAGCTTTTTCAAAGCATTTTTCAGGGAATAAGTTTAGTATACTCCAGTTTTTACTGCTATCAATAGCGACTAAATCGCATGATAAAAGGGGGCCACGTTTTTATTAAACTGTTGCATTAAGAGAATGATGGAAAAGGAGGCATGTTTCAGAACTTTTAAAACACATGTGACATTTCCTTTAATGAACATATGTTTTACATGTTGAAGGTGAAATCTGGTTCTATATAGATAGACTTGTTTTACAAAATGTACCTAACTTTAAGTATTATATTAAATGTCCTATAATCGTGGCCTCGGTAGCGCAGTAGGTAGCGCGTCAGTCTCATAATCAATTTCACACAGAGCGATCTGAAGGTCGTGAGTTCGATCCTCACCCGGGGCACGTTATTTTTGCTCATAAAACATGCAATTATTCATAATTCAGACTGCTTTTACATTACCAAAAGCTTTTTCAAAGCATTTTTCAGGGAATAAGTTTAGTATACTCCAGTTTTTACTGCTATCAATAGCGACTAAATCGCATGATAAAAGGGGGCCACGTTTTTATTAAACTGTTGCATTAAGAGAATGATGGAAAAGGAGGCATGTTTCAGAACTTTTAAAACACATGTGACATTTCCTTTAATGAACATATGTTTTACATGTTGAAGGTGAAATCTGGTTCTATATAGATAGACTTGTTTTACAAAATGTACCTAACTTTAAGTATTATATTAAATGTCCTATAATCGTGGCCTCGGTAGCGCAGTAGGTAGCGCGTCAGTCTCATAATCAATTTCACACAGAGCGATCTGAAGGTCGTGAGTTCGATCCTCACCCGGGGCACGTTATTTTTGCTCATAAAACATGCAATTATTCATAATTCAGACTGCTTTTACATTACCAAAAGCTTTTTCAAAGCATTTTTCAGGGAATAAGTTTAGTATACTCCAGTTTTTACTGCTATCAATAGCGACTAAATCGCATGATAAAAGGGGGCCACGTTTTTATTAAACTGTTGCATTAAGAGAATGATGGAAAAGGAGGCATGTTTCAGAACTTTTAAAACACATGTGACATTTCCTTTAATGAACATATGTTTTACATGTTGAAGGTGAAATCTGGTTCTATATAGATAGACTTGTTTTACAAAATGTACCTAACTTTAAGTATTATATTAAATGTCCTATAATCGTGGCCTCGGTAGCGCAGTAGGTAGCGCGTCAGTCTCATAATCAATTTCACACAGAGCGATCTGAAGGTCGTGAGTTCGATCCTCACCCGGGGCACGTTATTTTTGCTCATAAAACATGCAATTATTCATAATTCAGACTGCTTTTACATTACCAAAAGCTTTTTCAAAGCATTTTTCAGGGAATAAGTTTAGTATACTCCAGTTTTTACTGCTATCAATAGCGACTAAATCGCATGATAAAAGGGGGCCACGTTTTTATTAAACTGTTGCATTAAGAGAATGATGGAAAAGGAGGCATGTTTCAGAACTTTTAAAACACATGTGACATTTCCTTTAATGAACATATGTTTTACATGTTGAAGGTGAAATCTGGTTCTATATAGATAGACTTGTTTTACAAAATGTACCTAACTTTAAGTATTATATTAAATGTCCTATAATCGTGGCCTCGGTAGCGCAGTAGGTAGCGCGTCAGTCTCATAATCAATTTCACACAGAGCGATCTGAAGGTCGTGAGTTCGATCCTCACCCGGGGCACGTTATTTTTGCTCATAAAACATGCAATTATTCATAATTCAGACTGCTTTTACATTACCAAAAGCTTTTTCAAAGCATTTTTCAGGGAATAAGTTTAGTATACTCCAGTTTTTACTGCTATCAATAGCGACTAAATCGCATGATAAAAGGGGGCCACGTTTTTATTAAACTGTTGCATTAAGAGAATGATGGAAAAGGAGGCATGTTTCAGAACTTTTAAAACACATGTGACATTTCCTTTAATGAACATATGTTTTACATGTTGAAGGTGAAATCTGGTTCTATATAGATAGACTTGTTTTACAAAATGTACCTAACTTTAAGTATTATATTAAATGTCCTATAATCGTGGCCTCGGTAGCGCAGTAGGTAGCGCGTCAGTCTCATAATCAATTTCACACAGAGCGATCTGAAGGTCGTGAGTTCGATCCTCACCCGGGGCACGTTATTTTTGCTCATAAAACATGCAATTATTCATAATTCAGACTGCTTTTACATTACCAAAAGCTTTTTCAAAGCATTTTTCAGGGAATAAGTTTAGTATACTCCAGTTTTTACTGCTATCAATAGCGACTAAATCGCATGATAAAAGGGGGCCACGTTTTTATTAAACTGTTGCATTAAGAGAATGATGGAAAAGGAGGCATGTTTCAGAACTTTTAAAACACATGTGACATTTCCTTTAATGAACATATGTTTTACATGTTGAAGGTGAAATCTGGTTCTATATAGATAGACTTGTTTTACAAAATGTACCTAACTTTAAGTATTATATTAAATGTCCTATAATCGTGGCCTCGGTAGCGCAGTAGGTAGCGCGTCAGTCTCATAATCAATTTCACACAGAGCGATCTGAAGGTCGTGAGTTCGATCCTCACCCGGGGCACGTTATTTTTGCTCATAAAACATGCAATTATTCATAATTCAGACTGCTTTTACATTACCAAAAGCTTTTTCAAAGCATTTTTCAGGGAATAAGTTTAGTATACTCCAGTTTTTACTGCTATCAATAGCGACTAAATCGCATGATAAAAGGGGGCCACGTTTTTATTAAACTGTTGCATTAAGAGAATGATGGAAAAGGAGGCATGTTTCAGAACTTTTAAAACACATGTGACATTTCCTTTAATGAACATATGTTTTACATGTTGAAGGTGAAATCTGGTTCTATATAGATAGACTTGTTTTACAAAATGTACCTAACTTTAAGTATTATATTAAATGTCCTATAATCGTGGCCTCGGTAGCGCAGTAGGTAGCGCGTCAGTCTCATAATCAATTTCACACAGAGCGATCTGAAGGTCGTGAGTTCGATCCTCACCCGGGGCACGTTATTTTTGCTCATAAAACATGCAATTATTCATAATTCAGACTGCTTTTACATTACCAAAAGCTTTTTCAAAGCATTTTTCAGGGAATAAGTTTAGTA
Organism: Arcuatula senhousia; assembly: GCA_963971305.1. Lineage (NCBI taxonomy): Eukaryota > Metazoa > Mollusca > Bivalvia > Mytilida > Mytilidae > Arcuatula > Arcuatula senhousia. The sequence continues at coordinate 7,229 of CAXARO010000717.1, forward strand.
TACTCCAGTTTTTACTGCTATCAATAGCGACTAAATCGCATGATAAAAGGGGGCCACGTTTTTATTAAACTGTTGCATTAAGAGAATGATGGAAAAGGAGGCATGTTTCAGAACTTTTAAAACACATGTGACATTTCCTTTAATGAACATATGTTTTACATGTTGAAGGTGAAATCTGGTTCTATATAGATAGACTTGTTTTACAAAATGTACCTAACTTTAAGTATTATATTAAATGTCCTATAATCGTGGCCTCGGTAGCGCAGTAGGTAGCGCGTCAGTCTCATAATCAATTTCACACAGAGCGATCTGAAGGTCGTGAGTTCGATCCTCACCCGGGGCACGTTATTTTTGCTCATAAAACATGCAATTATTCATAATTCAGACTGCTTTTACATTACCAAAAGCTTTTTCAAAGCATTTTTCAGGGAATAAGTTTAGTATACTCCAGTTTTTACTGCTATCAATAGCGACTAAATCGCATGATAAAAGGGGGCCACGTTTTTATTAAACTGTTGCATTAAGAGAATGATGGAAAAGGAGGCATGTTTCAGAACTTTTAAAACACATGTGACATTTCCTTTAATGAACATATGTTTTACATGTTGAAGGTGAAATCTGGTTCTATATAGATAGACTTGTTTTACAAAATGTACCTAACTTTAAGTATTATATTAAATGTCCTATAATCGTGGCCTCGGTAGCGCAGTAGGTAGCGCGTCAGTCTCATAATCAATTTCACACAGAGCGATCTGAAGGTCGTGAGTTCGATCCTCACCCGGGGCACGTTATTTTTGCTCATAAAACATGCAATTATTCATAATTCAGACTGCTTTTACATTACCAAAAGCTTTTTCAAAGCATTTTTCAGGGAATAAGTTTAGTATACTCCAGTTTTTACTGCTATCAATAGCGACTAAATCGCATGATAAAAGGGGGCCACGTTTTTATTAAACTGTTGCATTAAGAGAATGATGGAAAAGGAGGCATGTTTCAGAACTTTTAAAACACATGTGACATTTCCTTTAATGAACATATGTTTTACATGTTGAAGGTGAAATCTGGTTCTATATAGATAGACTTGTTTTACAAAATGTACCTAACTTTAAGTATTATATTAAATGTCCTATAATCGTGGCCTCGGTAGCGCAGTAGGTAGCGCGTCAGTCTCATAATCAATTTCACACAGAGCGATCTGAAGGTCGTGAGTTCGATCCTCACCCGGGGCACGTTATTTTTGCTCATAAAACATGCAATTATTCATAATTCAGACTGCTTTTACATTACCAAAAGCTTTTTCAAAGCATTTTTCAGGGAATAAGTTTAGTATACTCCAGTTTTTACTGCTATCAATAGCGACTAAATCGCATGATAAAAGGGGGCCACGTTTTTATTAAACTGTTGCATTAAGAGAATGATGGAAAAGGAGGCATGTTTCAGAACTTTTAAAACACATGTGACATTTCCTTTAATGAACATATGTTTTACATGTTGAAGGTGAAATCTGGTTCTATATAGATAGACTTGTTTTACAAAATGTACCTAACTTTAAGTATTATATTAAATGTCCTATAATCGTGGCCTCGGTAGCGCAGTAGGTAGCGCGTCAGTCTCATAATCAATTTCACACAGAGCGATCTGAAGGTCGTGAGTTCGATCCTCACCCGGGGCACGTTATTTTTGCTCATAAAACATGCAATTATTCATAATTCAGACTGCTTTTACATTACCAAAAGCTTTTTCAAAGCATTTTTCAGGGAATAAGTTTAGTATACTCCAGTTTTTACTGCTATCAATAGCGACTAAATCGCATGATAAAAGGGGGCCACGTTTTTATTAAACTGTTGCATTAAGAGAATGATGGAAAAGGAGGCATGTTTCAGAACTTTTAAAACACATGTGACATTTCCTTTAATGAACATATGTTTTACATGTTGAAGGTGAAATCTGGTTCTATATAGATAGACTTGTTTTACAAAATGTACCTAACTTTAAGTATTATATTAAATGTCCTATAATCGTGGCCTCGGTAGCGCAGTAGGTAGCGCGTCAGTCTCATAATCAATTTCACACAGAGCGATCTGAAGGTCGTGAGTTCGATCCTCACCCGGGGCACGTTATTTTTGCTCATAAAACATGCAATTATTCATAATTCAGACTGCTTTTACATTACCAAAAGCTTTTTCAAAGCATTTTTCAGGGAATAAGTTTAGTATACTCCAGTTTTTACTGCTATCAATAGCGACTAAATCGCATGATAAAAGGGGGCCACGTTTTTATTAAACTGTTGCATTAAGAGAATGATGGAAAAGGAGGCATGTTTCAGAACTTTTAAAACACATGTGACATTTCCTTTAATGAACATATGTTTTACATGTTGAAGGTGAAATCTGGTTCTATATAGATAGACTTGTTTTACAAAATGTACCTAACTTTAAGTATTATATTAAATGTCCTATAATTCTTATCTAATTAATTACATGTCATTGTTTGAATGTAAATATGTTATATGTTGTATTGTGTTTGCTTGACCCCCATGGGTGTAATTTGCAAATAAAGTTATTATTATTATAATCGTGGCCTCGGTAGCGCAGTAGGTAGCGCGTCAGTCTCATAATCAATTTCACACAGAGCGATCTGAAGGTCGTGAGTTCGATCCTCACCCGGGGCACGTTATTTTTGCTCATAAAACATGCAATTATTCATAATTCAGACTGCTTTTACATTACCAAAAGCTTTTTCAAAGCATTTTTCAGGGAATAAGTTTAGTATACTCCAGTTTTTACTGCTATCAATAGCGACTAAATCGCATGATAAAAGGGGGCCACGTTTTTATTAAACTGTTGCATTAAGAGAATGATGGAAAAGGAGGCATGTTTCAGAACTTTTAAAACACATGTGACATTTCCTTTAATGAACATATGTTTTACATGTTGAAGGTGAAATCTGGTTCTATATAGATAGACTTGTTTTACAAAATGTACCTAACTTTAAGTATTATATTAAATGTCCTATAATCGTGGCCTCGGTAGCGCAGTAGGTAGCGCGTCAGTCTCATAATCAATTTCACACAGAGCGATCTGAAGGTCGTGAGTTCGATCCTCACCCGGGGCACGTTATTTTTGCTCATAAAACATGCAATTATTCATAATTCAGACTGCTTTTACATTACCAAAAGCTTTTTCAAAGCATTTTTCAGGGAATAAGTTTAGTATACTCCAGTTTTTACTGCTATCAATAGCGACTAAATCGCATGATAAAAGGGGGCCACGTTTTTATTAAACTGTTGCATTAAGAGAATGATGGAAAAGGAGGCATGTTTCAGAACTTTTAAAACACATGTGACATTTCCTTTAATGAACATATGTTTTACATGTTGAAGGTGAAATCTGGTTCTATATAGATAGACTTGTTTTACAAAATGTACCTAACTTTAAGTATTATATTAAATGTCCTATAATCGTGGCCTCGGTAGCGCAGTAGGTAGCGCGTCAGTCTCATAATCAATTTCACACAGAGCGATCTGAAGGTCGTGAGTTCGATCCTCACCCGGGGCACGTTATTTTTGCTCATAAAACATGCAATTATTCATAATTCAGACTGCTTTTACATTACCAAAAGCTTTTTCAAAGCATTTTTCAGGGAATAAGTTTAGTATACTCCAGTTTTTACTGCTATCAATAGCGACTAAATCGCATGATAAAAGGGGGCCACGTTTTTATTAAACTGTTGCATTAAGAGAATGATGGAAAAGGAGGCATGTTTCAGAACTTTTAAAACACATGTGACATTTCCTTTAATGAACATATGTTTTACATGTTGAAGGTGAAATCTGGTTCTATATAGATAGACTTGTTTTACAAAATGTACCTAACTTTAAGTATTATATTAAATGTCCTATAATCGTGGCCTCGGTAGCGCAGTAGGTAGCGCGTCAGTCTCATAATCAATTTCACACAGAGCGATCTGAAGGTCGTGAGTTCGATCCTCACCCGGGGCACGTTATTTTTGCTCATAAAACATGCAATTATTCATAATTCAGACTGCTTTTACATTACCAAAAGCTTTTTCAAAGCATTTTTCAGGGAATAAGTTTAGTATACTCCAGTTTTTACTGCTATCAATAGCGACTAAATCGCATGATAAAAGGGGGCCACGTTTTTATTAAACTGTTGCATTAAGAGAATGATGGAAAAGGAGGCATGTTTCAGAACTTTTAAAACACATGTGACATTTCCTTTAATGAACATATGTTTTACATGTTGAAGGTGAAATCTGGTTCTATATAGATAGACTTGTTTTACAAAATGTACCTAACTTTAAGTATTATATTAAATGTCCTATAATCGTGGCCTCGGTAGCACAGTAGGTAGCGCGTCAGTCTCATAATCAATTTCACACAGAGCGATCTGAAGGTCGTGAGTTCGATCCTCACCCGGGGCACGTTATTTTTGCTCATAAAACATGCAATTATTCATAATTCAGACTGCTTTTACATTACCAAAAGCTTTTTCAAAGCATTTTTCAGGGAATAAGTTTAGTATACTCCAGTTTTTACTGCTATCAATAGCGACTAAATCGCATGATAAAAGGGGGCCACGTTTTTATTAAACTGTTGCATTAAGAGAATGATGGAAAAGGAGGCATGTTTCAGAACTTTTAAAACACATGTGACATTTCCTTTAATGAACATATGTTTTACATGTTGAAGGTGAAATCTGGTTCTATATAGATAGACTTGTTTTACAAAATGTACCTAACTTTAAGTATTATATTAAATGTCCTATAATCGTGGCCTCGGTAGCGCAGTAGGTAGCGCGTCAGTCTCATAATCAATTTCACACAGAGCGATCTGAAGGTCGTGAGTTCGATCCTCACCCGGGGCACGTTATTTTTGCTCATAAAACATGCAATTATTCATAATTCAGACTGCTTTTACATTACCAAAAGCTTTTTCAAAGCATTTTTCAGGGAATAAGTTTAGTATACTCCAGTTTTTACTGCTATCAATAGCGACTAAATCGCATGATAAAAGGGGGCCACGTTTTTATTAAACTGTTGCATTAAGAGAATGATGGAAAAGGAGGCATGTTTCAGAACTTTTAAAACACATGTGACATTTCCTTTAATGAACATATGTTTTACATGTTGAAGGTGAAATCTGGTTCTATATAGATAGACTTGTTTTACAAAATGTACCTAACTTTAAGTATTATATTAAATGTCCTATAATCGTGGCCTCGGTAGCGCAGTAGGTAGCGCGTCAGTCTCATAATCAATTTCACACAGAGCGATCTGAAGGTCGTGAGTTCGATCCTCACCCGGGGCACGTTATTTTTGCTCATAAAACATGCAATTATTCATAATTCAGACTGCTTTTACATTACCAAAAGCTTTTTCAAAGCATTTTTCAGGGAATAAGTTTAGTATACTCCAGTTTTTACTGCTATCAATAGCGACTAAATCGCATGATAAAAGGGGGCCACGTTTTTATTAAACTGTTGCATTAAGAGAATGATGGAAAAGGAGGCATGTTTCAGAACTTTTAAAACACATGTGACATTTCCTTTAATGAACATATGTTTTACATGTTGAAGGTGAAATCTGGTTCTATATAGATAGACTTGTTTTACAAAATGTACCTAACTTTAAGTATTATATTAAATGTCCTATAATCGTGGCCTCGGTAGCGCAGTAGGTAGCGCGTCAGTCTCATAATCAATTTCACACAGAGCGATCTGAAGGTCGTGAGTTCGATCCTCACCCGGGGCACGTTATTTTTGCTCATAAAACATGCAATTATTCATAATTCAGACTGCTTTTACATTACCAAAAGCTTTTTCAAAGCATTTTTCAGGGAATAAGTTTAGTATACTCCAGTTTTTACTGCTATCAATAGCGACTAAATCGCATGATAAAAGGGGGCCACGTTTTTATTAAACTGTTGCATTAAGAGAATGATGGAAAAGGAGGCATGTTTCAGAACTTTTAAAACACATGTGACATTTCCTTTAATGAACATATGTTTTACATGTTGAAGGTGAAATCTGGTTCTATATAGATAGACTTGTTTTACAAAATGTACCTAACTTTAAGTATTATATTAAATGTCCTATAATCGTGGCCTCGGTAGCGCAGTAGGTAGCGCGTCAGTCTCATAATCAATTTCACACAGAGCGATCTGAAGGTCGTGAGTTCGATCCTCACCCGGGGCACGTTATTTTTGCTCATAAAACATGCAATTATTCATAATTCAGACTGCTTTTACATTACCAAAAGCTTTTTCAAAGCATTTTTCAGGGAATAAGTTTAGTATACTCCAGTTTTTACTGCTATCAATAGCGACTAAATCGCATGATAAAAGGGGGCCACGTTTTTATTAAACTGTTGCATTAAGAGAATGATGGAAAAGGAGGCATGTTTCAGAACTTTTAAAACACATGTGACATTTCCTTTAATGAACATATGTTTTACATGTTGAAGGTGAAATCTGGTTCTATATAGATAGACTTGTTTTACAAAATGTACCTAACTTTAAGTATTATATTAAATGTCCTATAATCGTGGCCTCGGTAGCGCAGTAGGTAGCGCGTCAGTCTCATAATCAATTTCACACAGAGCGATCTGAAGGTCGTGAGTTCGATCCTCACCCGGGGCACGTTATTTTTGCTCATAAAACATGCAATTATTCATAATTCAGACTGCTTTTACATTACCAAAAGCTTTTTCAGGGAATAAGTTTAGTATACTCCAGTTTTTACTGCTATCAATAGCGACTAAATCGCATGATAAAAGGGGGCCACGTTTTTATTAAACTGTTGCATTAAGAGAATGATGGAAAAGGAGGCATGTTTCAGAACTTTTAAAACACATGTGACATTTCCTTTAATGAACATATGTTTTACATGTTGAAGGTGAAATCTGGTTCTATATAGATAGACTTGTTTTACAAAATGTACCTAACTTTAAGTATTATATTAAATGTCCTATAATCGTGGCCTCGGTAGCGCAGTAGGTAGCGCGTCAGTCTCATAATCAATTTCACACAGAGCGATCTGAAGGTCGTGAGTTCGATCCTCACCCGGGGCACGTTATTTTTGCTCATAAAACATGCAATTATTCATAATTCAGACTGCTTTTACATTACCAAAAGCTTTTTCAAAGCATTTTTCAGGGAATAAGTTTAGTATACTCCAGTTTTTACTGCTATCAATAGCGACTAAATCGCATGATAAAAGGGGGCCACGTTTTTATTAAACTGTTGCATTAAGAGAATGATGGAAAAGGAGGCATGTTTCAGAACTTTTAAAACACATGTGACATTTCCTTTAATGAACATATGTTTTACATGTTGAAGGTGAAATCTGGTTCTATATAGATAGACTTGTTTTACAAAATGTACCTAACTTTAAGTATTATATTAAATGTCCTATAATCGTGGCCTCGGTAGCGCAGTAGGTAGCGCGTCAGTCTCATAATCAATTTCACACAGAGCGATCTGAAGGTCGTGAGTTCGATCCTCACCCGGGGCACGTTATTTTTGCTCATAAAACATGCAATTATTCATAATTCAGACTGCTTTTACATTACCAAAAGCTTTTTCAAAGCATTTTTCAGGGAATAAGTTTAGTATACTCCAGTTTTTACTGCTATCAATAGCGACTAAATCGCATGATAAAAGGGGGCCACGTTTTTATTAAACTGTTGCATTAAGAGAATGATGGAAAAGGAGGCATGTTTCAGAACTTTTAAAACACATGTGACATTTCCTTTAATGAACATATGTTTTACATGTTGAAGGTGAAATCTGGTTCTATATAGATAGACTTGTTTTACAAAATGTACCTAACTTTAAGTATTATATTAAATGTCCTATAATCGTGGCCTCGGTAGCGCAGTAGGTAGCGCGTCAGTCTCATAATCAATTTCACACAGAGCGATCTGAAGGTCGTGAGTTCGATCCTCACCCGGGGCACGTTATTTTTGCTCATAAAACATGCAATTATTCATAATTCAGACTGCTTTTACATTACCAAAAGCTTTTTCAAAGCATTTTTCAGGGAATAAGTTTAGTATACTCCAGTTTTTACTGCTATCAATAGCGACTAAATCGCATGATAAAAGGGGGCCACGTTTTTATTAAACTGTTGCATTAAGAGAATGATGGAAAAGGAGGCATGTTTCAGAACTTTTAAAACACATGTGACATTTCCTTTAATGAACATATGTTTTACATGTTGAAGGTGAAATCTGGTTCTATATAGATAGACTTGTTTTACAAAATGTACCTAACTTTAAGTATTATATTAAATGTCCTATAATCGTGGCCTCGGTAGCGCAGTAGGTAGCGCGTCAGTCTCATAATCAATTTCACACAGAGCGATCTGAAGGTCGTGAGTTCGATCCTCACCCGGGGCACGTTATTTTTGCTCATAAAACATGCAATTATTCATAATTCAGACTGCTTTTACATTACCAAAAGCTTTTTCAAAGCATTTTTCAGGGAATAAGTTTAGTATACTCCAGTTTTTACTGCTATCAATAGCGACTAAATCGCATGATAAAAGGGGGCCACGTTTTTATTAAACTGTTGCATTAAGAGAATGATGGAAAAGGAGGCATGTTTCAGAACTTTTAAAACACATGTGACATTTCCTTTAATGAACATATGTTTTACATGTTGAAGGTGAAATCTGGTTCTATATAGATAGACTTGTTTTACAAAATGTACCTAACTTTAAGTATTATATTAAATGTCCTATAATCGTGGCCTCGGTAGCGCAGTAGGTAGCGCGTCAGTCTCATAATCAATTTCACACAGAGCGATCTGAAGGTCGTGAGTTCGATCCTCACCCGGGGCACGTTATTTTTGCTCATAAAACATGCAATTATTCATAATTCAGACTGCTTTTACATTACCAAAAGCTTTTTCAAAGCATTTTTCAGGGAATAAGTTTAGTATACTCCAGTTTTTACTGCTATCAATAGCGACTAAATCGCATGATAAAAGGGGGCCACGTTTTTATTAAACTGTTGCATTAAGAGAATGATGGAAAAGGAGGCATGTTTCAGAACTTTTAAAACACATGTGACATTTCCTTTAATGAACATATGTTTTACATGTTGAAGGTGAAATCTGGTTCTATATAGATAGACTTGTTTTACAAAATGTACCTAACTTTAAGTATTATATTAAATGTCCTATAATCGTGGCCTCGGTAGCGCAGTAGGTAGCGCGTCAGTCTCATAATCAATTTCACACAGAGCGATCTGAAGGTCGTGAGTTCGATCCTCACCCGGGGCACGTTATTTTTGCTCATAAAACATGCAATTATTCATAATTCAGACTGCTTTTACATTACCAAAAGCTTTTTCAAAGCATTTTTCAGGGAATAAGTTTAGTATACTCCAGTTTTTACTGCTATCAATAGCGACTAAATCGCATGATAAAAGGGGGCCACGTTTTTATTAAACTGTTGCATTAAGAGAATGATGGAAAAGGAGGCATGTTTCAGAACTTTTAAAACACATGTGACATTTCCTTTAATGAACATATGTTTTACATGTTGAAGGTGAAATCTGGTTCTATATAGATAGACTTGTTTTACAAAATGTACCTAACTTTAAGTATTATATTAAATGTCCTATAATCGTGGCCTCGGTAGCGCAGTAGGTAGCGCGTCAGTCTCATAATCAATTTCACACAGAGCGATCTGAAGGTCGTGAGTTCGATCCTCACCCGGGGCACGTTATTTTTGCTCATAAAACATGCAATTATTCATAATTCAGACTGCTTTTACATTACCAAAAGCTTTTTCAAAGCATTTTTCAGGGAATAAGTTTAGTATACTCCAGTTTTTACTGCTATCAATAGCGACTAAATCGCATGATAAAAGGGGGCCACGTTTTTATTAAACTGTTGCATTAAGAGAATGATGGAAAAGGAGGCATGTTTCAGAACTTTTAAAACACATGTGACATTTCCTTTAATGAACATATGTTTTACATGTTGAAGGTGAAATCTGGTTCTATATAGATAGACTTGTTTTACAAAATGTACCTAACTTTAAGTATTATATTAAATGTCCTATAATCGTGGCCTCGGTAGCGCAGTAGGTAGCGCGTCAGTCTCATAATCAATTTCACACAGAGCGATCTGAAGGTCGTGAGTTCGATCCTCACCCGGGGCACGTTATTTTTGCTCATAAAACATGCAATTATTCATAATTCAGACTGCTTTTACATTACCAAAAGCTTTTTCAAAGCATTTTTCAGGGAATAAGTTTAGTATACTCCAGTTTTTACTGCTATCAATAGCGACTAAATCGCATGATAAAAGGGGGCCACGTTTTTATTAAACTGTTGCATTAAGAGAATGATGGAAAAGGAGGCATGTTTCAGAACTTTTAAAACACATGTGACATTTCCTTTAATGAACATATGTTTTACATGTTGAAGGTGAAATCTGGTTCTATATAGATAGACTTGTTTTACAAAATGTACCTAACTTTAAGTATTATATTAAATGTCCTATAATCGTGGCCTCGGTAGCGCAGTAGGTAGCGCGTCAGTCTCATAATCAATTTCACACAGAGCGATCTGAAGGTCGTGAGTTCGATCCTCACCCGGGGCACGTTATTTTTGCTCATAAAACATGCAATTATTCATAATTCAGACTGCTTTTACATTACCAAAAGCTTTTTCAAAGCATTTTTCAGGGAATAAGTTTAGTATACTCCAGTTTTTACTGCTATCAATAGCGACTAAATCGCATGATAAAAGGGGGCCACGTTTTTATTAAACTGTTGCATTAAGAGAATGATGGAAAAGGAGGCATGTTTCAGAACTTTTAAAACACATGTGACATTTCCTTTAATGAACATATGTTTTACATGTTGAAGGTGAAATCTGGTTCTATATAGATAGACTTGTTTTACAAAATGTACCTAACTTTAAGTATTATATTAAATGTCCTATAATCGTGGCCTCGGTAGCGCAGTAGGTAGCGCGTCAGTCTCATAATCAATTTCACACAGAGCGATCTGAAGGTCGTGAGTTCGATCCTCACCCGGGGCACGTTATTTTTGCTCATAAAACATGCAATTATTCATAATTCAGACTGCTTTTACATTACCAAAAGCTTTTTCAAAGCATTTTTCAGGGAATAAGTTTAGTATACTCCAGTTTTTACTGCTATCAATAGCGACTAAATCGCATGATAAAAGGGGGCCACGTTTTTATTAAACTGTTGCATTAAGAGAATGATGGAAAAGGAGGCATGTTTCAGAACTTTTAAAACACATGTGACATTTCCTTTAATGAACATATGTTTTACATGTTGAAGGTGAAATCTGGTTCTATATAGATAGACTTGTTTTACAAAATGTACCTAACTTTAAGTATTATATTAAATGTCCTATAATCGTGGCCTCGGTAGCGCAGTAGGTAGCGCGTCAGTCTCATAATCAATTTCACACAGAGCGATCTGAAGGTCGTGAGTTCGATCCTCACCCGGGGCACGTTATTTTTGCTCATAAAACATGCAATTATTCATAATTCAGACTGCTTTTACATTACCAAAAGCTTTTTCAAAGCATTTTTCAGGGAATAAGTTTAGTATACTCCAGTTTTTACTGCTATCAATAGCGACTAAATCGCATGATAAAAGGGGGCCACGTTTTTATTAAACTGTTGCATTAAGAGAATGATGGAAAAGGAGGCATGTTTCAGAACTTTTAAAACACATGTGACATTTCCTTTAATGAACATATGTTTTACATGTTGAAGGTGAAATCTGGTTCTATATAGATAGACTTGTTTTACAAAATGTACCTAACTTTAAGTATTATATTAAATGTCCTATAATCGTGGCCTCGGTAGCGCAGTAGGTAGCGCGTCAGTCTCATAATCAATTTCACACAGAGCGATCTGAAGGTCGTGAGTTCGATCCTCACCCGGGGCACGTTATTTTTGCTCATAAAACATGCAATTATTCATAATTCAGACTGCTTTTACATTACCAAAAGCTTTTTCAAAGCATTTTTCAGGGAATAAGTTTAGTATACTCCAGTTTTTACTGCTATCAATAGCGACTAAATCGCATGATAAAAGGGGGCCACGTTTTTATTAAACTGTTGCATTAAGAGAATGATGGAAAAGGAGGCATGTTTCAGAACTTTTAAAACACATGTGACATTTCCTTTAATGAACATATGTTTTACATGTTGAAGGTGAAATCTGGTTCTATATAGATAGACTTGTTTTACAAAATGTACCTAACTTTAAGTATTATATTAAATGTCCTATAATCGTGGCCTCGGTAGCGCAGTAGGTAGCGCGTCAGTCTCATAATCAATTTCACACAGAGCGATCTGAAGGTCGTGAGTTCGATCCTCACCCGGGGCACGTTATTTTTGCTCATAAAACATGCAATTATTCATAATTCAGACTGCTTTTACATTACCAAAAGCTTTTTCAAAGCATTTTTCAGGGAATAAGTTTAGTATACTCCAGTTTTTACTGCTATCAATAGCGACTAAATCGCATGATAAAAGGGGGCCACGTTTTTATTAAACTGTTGCATTAAGAGAATGATGGAAAAGGAGGCATGTTTCAGAACTTTTAAAACACATGTGACATTTCCTTTAATGAACATATGTTTTACATGTTGAAGGTGAAATCTGGTTCTATATAGATAGACTTGTTTTACAAAATGTACCTAACTTTAAGTATTATATTAAATGTCCTATAATCGTGGCCTCGGTAGCGCAGTAGGTAGCGCGTCAGTCTCATAATCAATTTCACACAGAGCGATCTGAAGGTCGTGAGTTCGATCCTCACCCGGGGCACGTTATTTTTGCTCATAAAACATGCAATTATTCATAATTCAGACTGCTTTTACATTACCAAAAGCTTTTTCAAAGCATTTTTCAGGGAATAAGTTTAGTATACTCCAGTTTTTACTGCTATCAATAGCGACTAAATCGCATGATAAAAGGGGGCCACGTTTTTATTAAACTGTTGCATTAAGAGAATGATGGAAAAGGAGGCATGTTTCAGAACTTTTAAAACACATGTGACATTTCCTTTAATGAACATATGTTTTACATGTTGAAGGTGAAATCTGGTTCTATATAGATAGACTTGTTTTACAAAATGTACCTAACTTTAAGTATTATATTAAATGTCCTATAATCGTGGCCTCGGTAGCGCAGTAGGTAGCGCGTCAGTCTCATAATCAATTTCACACAGAGCGATCTGAAGGTCGTGAGTTCGATCCTCACCCGGGGCACGTTATTTTTGCTCATAAAACATGCAATTATTCATAATTCAGACTGCTTTTACATTACCAAAAGCTTTTTCAAAGCATTTTTCAGGGAATAAGTTTAGTATACTCCAGTTTTTACTGCTATCAATAGCGACTAAATCGCATGATAAAAGGGGGCCACGTTTTTATTAAACTGTTGCATTAAGAGAATGATGGAAAAGGAGGCATGTTTCAGAACTTTTAAAACACATGTGACATTTCCTTTAATGAACATATGTTTTACATGTTGAAGGTGAAATCTGGTTCTATATAGATAGACTTGTTTTACAAAATGTACCTAACTTTAAGTATTATATTAAATGTCCTATAATCGTGGCCTCGGTAGCGCAGTAGGTAGCGCGTCAGTCTCATAATCAATTTCACACAGAGCGATCTGAAGGTCGTGAGTTCGATCCTCACCCGGGGCACGTTATTTTTGCTCATAAAACATGCAATTATTCATAATTCAGACTGCTTTTACATTACCAAAAGCTTTTTCAAAGCATTTTTCAGGGAATAAGTTTAGTATACTCCAGTTTTTACTGCTATCAATAGCGACTAAATCGCATGATAAAAGGGGGCCACGTTTTTATTAAACTGTTGCATTAAGAGAATGATGGAAAAGGAGGCATGTTTCAGAACTTTTAAAACACATGTGACATTTCCTTTAATGAACATATGTTTTACATGTTGAAGGTGAAATCTGGTTCTATATAGATAGACTTGTTTTACAAAATGTACCTAACTTTAAGTATTATATTAAATGTCCTATAATCGTGGCCTCGGTAGCGCAGTAGGTAGCGCGTCAGTCTCATAATCAATTTCACACAGAGCGATCTGAAGGTCGTGAGTTCGATCCTCACCCGGGGCACGTTATTTTTGCTCATAAAACATGCAATTATTCATAATTCAGACTGCTTTTACATTACCAAAAGCTTTTTCAAAGCATTTTTCAGGGAATAAGTTTAGTATACTCCAGTTTTTACTGCTATCAATAGCGACTAAATCGCATGATAAAAGGGGGCCACGTTTTTATTAAACTGTTGCATTAAGAGAATGATGGAAAAGGAGGCATGTTTCAGAACTTTTAAAACACATGTGACATTTCCTTTAATGAACATATGTTTTACATGTTGAAGGTGAAATCTGGTTCTATATAGATAGACTTGTTTTACAAAATGTACCTAACTTTAAGTATTATATTAAATGTCCTATAATCGTGGCCTCGGTAGCGCAGTAGGTAGCGCGTCAGTCTCATAATCAATTTCACACAGAGCGATCTGAAGGTCGTGAGTTCGATCCTCACCCGGGGCACGTTATTTTTGGCTCATAAAACATGCAATTATTCATAATTCAGACTGCTTTTACATTACCAAAGCTTTTTCAAAGCATTTTTCAGGGAATAAGTTTAGTATACTCCAGTTTTTACTGCTATCAATAGCGACTAAATCGCATGATAAAAGGGGGCCACGTTTTTATTAAACTGTTGCATTAAGAGAATGATGGAAAAGGAGGCATGTTTCAGAACTTTTAAAACACATGTGACATTTCCTTTAATGAACATATGTTTTACATGTTGAAGGTGAAATCTGGTTCTATATAGATAGACTTGTTTTACAAAATGTACCTAACTTTAAGTATTATATTAAATGTCCTATAATCGTGGCCTCGGTAGCGCAGTAGGTAGCGCGTCAGTCTCATAATCAATTTCACACAGAGCGATCTGAAGGTCGTGAGTTCGATCCTCACCCGGGGCACGTTATTTTTGCTCATAAAACATGCAATTATTCATAATTCAGACTGCTTTTACATTACCAAAAGCTTTTTCAAAGCATTTTTCAGGGAATAAGTTTAGTATACTCCAGTTTTTACTGCTATCAATAGCGACTAAATCGCATGATAAAAGGGGGCCACGTTTTTATTAAACTGTTGCATTAAGAGAATGATGGAAAAGGAGGCATGTTTCAGAACTTTTAAAACACATGTGACATTTCCTTTAATGAACATATGTTTTACATGTTGAAGGTGAAATCTGGTTCTATATAGATAGACTTGTTTTACAAAATGTACCTAACTTTAAGTATTATATTAAATGTCCTATAATCGTGGCCTCGGTAGCGCAGTAGGTAGCGCGTCAGTCTCATAATCAATTTCACACAGAGCGATCTGAAGGTCGTGAGTTCGATCCTCACCCGGGGCACGTTATTTTTGCTCATAAAACATGCAATTATTCATAATTCAGACTGCTTTTACATTACCAAAAGCTTTTTCAAAGCATTTTTCAGGGAATAAGTTTAGTATACTCCAGTTTTTACTGCTATCAATAGCGACTAAATCGCATGATAAAAGGGGGCCACGTTTTTATTAAACTGTTGCATTAAGAGAATGATGGAAAAGGAGGCATGTTTCAGAACTTTTAAAACACATGTGACATTTCCTTTAATGAACATATGTTTTACATGTTGAAGGTGAAATCTGGTTCTATATAGATAGACTTGTTTTACAAAATGTACCTAACTTTAAGTATTATATTAAATGTCCTATAATCGTGGCCTCGGTAGCGCAGTAGGTAGCGCGTCAGTCTCATAATCAATTTCACACAGAGCGATCTGAAGGTCGTGAGTTCGATCCTCACCCGGGGCACGTTATTTTTGCTCATAAAACATGCAATTATTCATAATTCAGACTGCTTTTACATTACCAAAAGCTTTTTCAAAGCATTTTTCAGGGAATAAGTTTAGTATACTCCAGTTTTTACTGCTATCAATAGCGACTAAATCGCATGATAAAAGGGGGCCACGTTTTTATTAAACTGTTGCATTAAGAGAATGATGGAAAAGGAGGCATGTTTCAGAACTTTTAAAACACATGTGACATTTCCTTTAATGAACATATGTTTTACATGTTGAAGGTGAAATCTGGTTCTATATAGATAGACTTGTTTTACAAAATGTACCTAACTTTAAGTATTATATTAAATGTCCTATAATCGTGGCCTCGGTAGCGCAGTAGGTAGCGCGTCAGTCTCATAATCAATTTCACACAGAGCGATCTGAAGGTCGTGAGTTCGATCCTCACCCGGGGCACGTTATTTTTGCTCATAAAACATGCAATTATTCATAATTCAGACTGCTTTTACATTACCAAAAGCTTTTTCAAAGCATTTTTCAGGGAATAAGTTTAGTATACTCCAGTTTTTACTGCTATCAATAGCGACTAAATCGCATGATAAAAGGGGGCCACGTTTTTATTAAACTGTTGCATTAAGAGAATGATGGAAAAGGAGGCATGTTTCAGAACTTTTAAAACACATGTGACATTTCCTTTAATGAACATATGTTTTACATGTTGAAGGTGAAATCTGGTTCTATATAGATAGACTTGTTTTACAAAATGTACTAACTTTAAGTATTATATTAAATGTCCTATAATCGTGGCCTCGGTAGCGCAGTAGGTAGCGCGTCAGTCTCATAATCAATTTCACACAGAGCGATCTGAAGGTCGTGAGTTCGATCCTCACCCGGGGCACGTTATTTTTGCTCATAAAACATGCAATTATTCATAATTCAGACTGCTTTTACATTACCAAAAGCTTTTTCAAAGCATTTTTCAGGGAATAAGTTTAGTATACTCCAGTTTTTACTGCTATCAATAGCGACTAAATCGCATGATAAAAGGGGGCCACGTTTTTATTAAACTGTTGCATTAAGAGAATGATGGAAAAGGAGGCATGTTTCAGAACTTTTAAAACACATGTGACATTTCCTTTAATGAACATATGTTTTACATGTTGAAGGTGAAATCTGGTTCTATATAGATAGACTTGTTTTACAAAATGTACCTAACTTTAAGTATTATATTAAATGTCCTATAATCGTGGCCTCGGTAGCGCAGTAGGTAGCGCGTCAGTCTCATAATCAATTTCACACAGAGCGATCTGAAGGTCGTGAGTTCGATCCTCACCCGGGGCACGTTATT